>ML779521.1:164152-220290 GCA_009831015.1 Picea engelmannii | reverse complement strand
AAAAAAAAAAAAAAAAAAAAATTATAATTAATCAAATTTCCACACTGTCTAGCCTCTTGCGAGGAGCTGAGGGGACGGATTTATTTTCCAAAATAAAACTTTCTTGAAAAGAAAGAAAACTAAACTAACAATTATAGTGTTACTTTGCCACAATGAAACTACTATGTGTGTTGTGGTTATGGTTGATTGATTGATTCTTTTAGACTATGTAGGAACAAGGAAAAGCAATAAACCAAGAAGTAAGCACACCACCGATCCCCCAAAGGGGAATACGAAACTGGGCACTCGGAGGCTCGCTTTTATTGCTTCCTATTACAATGATCTCTTCTTTGTAAAAGATTGAATGATCCTTATGGAAATGGACCAAAAGAAAGGAAATAAAGCCTAATACAAATATTCTACTTTTTATTGTATGACTTGTGATTTTGATTAAACAAGGTCATCAAGTAATACAAGGCTTCTTGAAGAGATGAAGTTCTTGGCTTGTTCTTGTGGCTCAAAATGCTTTGACTTGGTCCAAATCCGCTAGAACTTCTCATTGTCTTTGTAGTAACCTGTTTAAAACCAGCGAGTAAAAGGATTAGAAACTACCACAAATCACTCTAAACAAGTGCAAAAAGTAAACTTTTTTAATCTTTGAAAAGTTTTGCAAAATTTATTGAAATAGAGAAGGTGTTTTTGAGAAGTTTTATGGTTTTTCCGAAGAGGTTGATGGCTCCTTTTTCCTTGAATGCTCCCAAACTTGCCCAAATTGGACGAGCTTCTCCTTGGCTGTCCAAGAACCTGTCAAGTACAGCGATATATTTGTGCCTTGATCACTATAAAACAACTAGGAAAAGGAACTTGAAAAGGAGGATTAGGACTATCTAAAAAATCAACTAAAAATATAGGTAAAAAGGCTAACTAGACTAGAAACTTTGGAACACCTAAATGAGCAAACTAACAAATTTTATTGTTGATTTTTTCTTGATGTTTGGACAGAAAGTAAATGAGCACTTGAAATGATAGATATTACAATAAAATCAATTGGAAAATATTAGCTTTTACCCTATAAAAAAAATATCAAAAAATTGCTTAATGAAAGGGGATCATTTCTTGTGTTAGATCTAGATTATTTAGATAACAACTTTTAGACAATAATCAGATCTAAACTTTTCTATGCATGCAATAAAAGGAACTAAATATTTAGCTTTAGAAACTAGATCCAAATTTATTGCATGTAGATGTAAAGTACCAAGGAATTGTAGCTTAAAGAGAGGGAGAAAAGGAACAAGTTTGTGCTTGGAATATCTTGGGCAATGGAGTCCTTCTTTGATGAATCGAGGAGGGATCTTCTTCAAATGACTTGAAAGAATGGAAGATTCAAGTTAGATCATCCACAATTCCATGTTGAGGCATCAACTAATTCAAACACTTGCAAATAAGAGGGTTAGAGGATGGTATCACCTACAAAAGAGACTTTGACACACAATAGGTGAAATAAAACAAATATCACATCTCAAAATCTCTAAAATAGATGGATAGTAAGATCACTAATCAAAATAGATTAGAAATCCTACCCTACTGAGTAATATTACTCCTATAACGCCAACATAAACCACAATACATAAGCAAATGAAAATAGAATAGTATCACCTTAAGTATACATCCCTCCACACACTTGACAATCCACCACTTTGACCTCCAAAGTCTTCTTTGATTCCAATAAGCAAAAGTATTACAATGATTACATCACAAGCATCGAACCCCCAAGCTCCAAATAACTCAATGAAGGGGGTTCAAGCTTTCTTTATATCCTAATGGGTGAAATAAACAATGCTAGGGCATGAGCTCCAAGAGAGAGTGCCCATGAGCTAAGTGAGGTGCACATGGCATGAGTGAGGGAGATGTGGAGTGAGTGGTAGGTGGAGTGGAGTGGGTTTTCAACCACTACCTCTTGAAAGGTGTGTGTAAAGGCCACATCACCAAGGCAGGTGGTAGAGAGAGGCGAGTTACTTCTTGGGATTAACGCCCCCTCTTGCAAGTGCGCCACACATGAAGGGAAGTGTGCCTCACTTCATTGGGATATTCACCAGATAGCCACATCATCCAATCAAGTTTCCTTCACTAGGAGAAGAGTTTACAACTCACTTTTGGATTCCATACAAATGGAAAACATGTCCCCGACATGTTTCCCTATTAATAGCATGCTGATTTTATTTGATTTTTTATGTCTTTTTTACCTTTTTGAGAGAAAAAATCATTTTTGAGTGATTAAAATCACTTGTTTGCCTCAACAAAGGGGGGATAAGGGTTTAAGAGGTGCTCTGGGTTAGAAAAAAAGCACCAAAATGTCATATAACAACATATTATGCCTCTTTTAATACTTGTTTGTCTTTTACTACTAAAATTACCCATTTTGCAGGAAATTTTTATTAACTGAAAAAACATTAAAAAATCCTAAGGGGGACTTAGCACATTTCCATGAGACTCTAGGAGGATGTTAGGAATGGTAATATACATTATACAATAGGTTTATAAGACCATGACAAGGCCTAACCATGAGTGTATACACCCTCTTTGGAGGAATTGAGTGAAAAAACTCGAAAATTATAAGTCGCTTGAAGCAACAATATATAATTAACAAGTAAAAAAAAACACTCTAGAGTAATAACTCCTGTCCGGGTCTTAGGTGGCTAAACCTTTTACAAAATTCATCATGCGACACATATTGTTACAATTCCCCGCAGGGTATGGAAATGTGGTATAAAGCTGAAAAAACGGGGGCCCTGGTGACCAACTGAACTCCTGAACTCTAAATTTTGAGAAAGGATTTGTTCAATATTTGGAGGCTCACTGGAAGTCCATCCTAGTGAAACTTGGTGGATAACATTGGCTCCATATGGGGACATGTGCTTGATATTTTTTATAAAAAGGAGAGCATGAGAGAATCCTGAATCTGTGACCTACATCACAAATTTCTCGCCAAAAGCAACATAAGCAACACATGTATATGAAAACCAACAATTCAAGATACAAGTTACACTAATAATAGAAGAAAATGAGAATGTTGCAAAGATAAAATATAAAAAGGAAGGGTTAGAGAGATATGTTACAAGGGATGCCCCCATGGGCATCATATATCATCATTGCAAAGCAATTTGAAAAGTTGTCTACTCACTGGTAGATTTAACCTTTCCACTGTCCAACTAGCTGAAGTAGAAAACATATGAACCAACCATGTTATGGATGAAACAAGACCACATATGTCTGAAGAATCCATGTCTAGGATGATTCGTCGAAGATCCTTTTTCCAATTTTTATCAACTTGGAGTTTTTCTTGAGAATAAACCACCCAAGAAACATGTGTCTTTCTTTATTCAGCCAAACTTTGAAGTTTGGTAAGCCTTGTAAAATTTTGATGAATCTCTGCATTGCACTGTCATGGTGGAAGGACAACCACTGCTCATAATGATATGGAATTGATAAACTGAATTTGTCTTCCAATTTACCACCATATGTTATTAATTCATCTGATGGTTAGAGATTAGAACTAGAACTGTCAAGGAATTTGATTCGTTGATTATTTCGAGTTCATCGTAACTGTCAAAGATCTTCTCTGAAGAGATGGGTTATTTGGGAGGAGGGTGGGGATTTGCATTATTTGGATATTCAACATTTTCAAACTCAAATTATTTTGTTTCCTCTTGATCATTCAATGACTTATCAATCAGCTCATCCAGAATTTCCAGGTGAAATTCCCTTCCTTGATCGTTGTGAAGCTCTAGCTCTATAGGGTCTGAATATTCAATACAATATTTCGCCTCTGCAAGGCGAGTTTCTATGGCCTTTAACTGTTTTGCACAGATAAATTCCATAGCATGAATGAATTCAACTGGTGAAGCATCTTTATTATCTAAATTGATCAAGGTGGTCAACCTTGCTTTATAGCCTAATGGGTGAAATAAACAATACTAGGGCGTGAGCTCTAAGAGAGGGTGTGCATGAGCTAAGTGAGGTGTGCATGGCTTGAGTGAGGGAGATGTGGAGTGAGTGGTAGGTGGAGTGGAGTGGGTTTTCCACCACTCCCTCTTGCAAGGCATGTGGAAAGGACACGTCTCCAAGGTAGGTGGGAGAGAGAGGCAAGTTACTTCTTGGGATTAGTGCCCCCTCTTGCAAGTGCGCCACACATGAAGGGAAGTGCGCCTCACTTCATTGGGATCTTCACCAGATAGCCACCTCATCCAATCAAGTTGCCTTCACTAGGAGAGGAGTTCCCCACTCACTTTTGGACTCCACACAAAGGGAAATCATGTCCCCAACACGTTTCCCTATTAATAGCATGTTGATTTTATTTGATTTTTTTATGTTTTGTTTTACCTTTTTGAGAGAAAAAATCATTTTTGAGTGATTAAAATCAATTTTTTGCCTCGACAAAGGGGGGATAAGGGTTCAGGAGGTGCTTCGGGTTAGAAAATGAGCACCAACATGGCATATAACAACATCTTCTGCCTCTTTTAATACTTTTTATGTCTTTTACAATTAAAATTACCCGTTTTGCGGGAAATTTTTATTAACTAGAAAAATTAAAAAATCCTAGGGGGGACTAAGCACATTTCCATTTGACTCTAAGAGGATGTTGTTGGCGCTGGAGGTCACTCCTGGATTGCTTGCAAAAGAAGAGCCCAACGCCCATCAGTTTTTATGTCATGGTTTGATAAATGGGTGATCAAATGGGTAGAGACTCGAACAGATATCCCTTCAAAATAGGAACTGTATCTGATAACAAGGAACAAAGGAGGTCTTGACCCAACTTCAGTCAGGGAGTTGATTTAAAGATGGGCAGGTGGAAGACTTGGGAGAAGAATGAACAAAGTATCTCATGCAACATGCCTTTCAGTAGCTCGTAGAGGAAAAACTCTGAATACAAGATCTACTTGGTTCAGGGCTTCAAGAAACTGAAAGGAAGACTTGACTGGATCCTCCAATTCCAAGTCGTTCAGTGCTGAGAAGTTCACAGGGACTGTTTAGAACAACACAATTGTTACAGTGATCCAACATACATCATCCTATAACAGTCACAACTCGACTGGATCCTCCAATTCCGAGCTTCTCTAATACAGCATACACAAAGCTATGAAAGAAACTGACATTCATCAGGCAAGAAGTCTCAAGAGTCCAGAAATAACCAGAACACAATTCTTCATTAAATTTTTTACAGATCGGAGTCTTGCTCCACCATCGATCCTTACAAAATCCAAAGACTGAGTCTATATACTCAGGAAAATTCACCTCACAGAGGTGTGCCCAGTCACCTAAGGCCTGGTGTCCCTTTAGTCAAACTCGTACAGATATATTTCTTTAAATGCCACCTTAATTACGTATGGCTCCTGAAAGGGGGGTAGCTGAGCCATTAAGTTCTTGGCTAGCGTGCGTAGACTTCTCTTTCGATTTGAGGACTTCGGCATGGCTTCTTTGAGGAAATCGATACACAGGACCTCTGTGAGCAGACGGCTTGCCAGACCCTCCATCCCTTACTTAATGAATGAAAGGAGGTCTCAACTACCCGCTCTTGCCGCTATTTACTCCATGTGAGAAACAGTATGGAGATCGGATCCGATAGCGCCAGGAGATCACAACGATCCCCTTTGTAACTGAACTCGGTGCCTTGGCCTTCTTTACACAGCTTTGCTCTTCCTCCAAGTAACCACGGACTGTGACCTCGTGCCTATTCCCAAGGCGCTTTCGGCGTTCGCGACTACAAAGGGTCTGATCCTTGCTGATCGAAATCGCGATGAACGATATGCCAAGATGGCTTAATCTGGCACTATGCGTCCCTCTAGATCTGACGGCTCTTAACTCTCTTGACGATACTGTGGGCCCAGGTCCAGGACTCTCCCGGCACATCGCGCATCAAAATATAACGGAGCTACTCTTTGCATTTTGGCGTCGCGAGGGGCGAAACGCCGAGATGGCTCAATTCGCTGCCAGGTGTCCCCTTTAGATGGACGACTGAAAATGCTCGAGATGTTGCGGGCCCCAGTTTCGGCGCTTTTGACGCTATCGGGGTTCGAGGTTTCGCGATGTTCAAAGACATAAAACCTTCACCATACGAACTCCCGAATGCCGAAACGCCGACACAACTAGATCTTGCGCCATGCGTCCCTAGGATGAATGGACGAGGGGCATTCGATATTTGAAAGGGAGCCACCCTTGTTTACAGGCTCGCTTGCAGTGACTTGGTGCTATGACCGTGGGCTCGGCTCCAAAGGCGCTATCGGCATTTTTTCGATCGGCGATTTCAACTGCAACGAATGGGAGGCTCTTTCATTCCCAAAACTTCGATCCCCAATACGCCGACTGGAAGCCACCTGCCCCAATTGGATCGGACGACCCAGATTTGTCTTGAACCATTAGAGTTGTCTCTTGCATTAACCCTGGGGCAACTTGGCAGCCACGAAATCTCGACGACCATTGAACAGTTTATAGGTGGATCTCGGTGGCCGTCAACAAAACTTCACCCATTCGCCCGAATTGTAACTGAAAAGGGGCTCCTCTGTCTTGCGCTTGGGCGCTTCTCGGGCAGTCCTGCAGACCTGTGTACCTTCGTGCCCTGATACCAAAATTGTTGCTAGCATTAGGCTCCATGGGGGATAGATTCATCCCCGTGATGCTCTAAGGACTCATTTGAAGTTCCAGTGCCTTGTTGTTGGGATATGGAGTCATTATTAGTCCAAAAAAAATAAAAAACGACAACGAACAAAGAAACGAAAAGGCCAATATTTACAAACAAAGGAACCATCTGAGACTCAAACAAAACATTTCTTCAGAAAATGCCCATTCATTGGGCTGCTGAAAAATTATTCACCTTCCAAACCCCACAACCTGTACGTGTTATTTGAGAAAGTCTCAGAGATTTTGAAGGGGTCGATCCATAGGGCTTCAAATTTGTTGTGTTTGCCCTTATCTTGCTTAGGAGCATCCCATTTCAGTACCAAGTCTCCTATCTGGAACTGCTCCCTCTTGGCCTTCTTATCGAAAACCTGCTTAATCTTTTGTTGATGGTTCTGAACTCTGTCCACTGTCTGCTCCCTGGCCTGCTGGACCTCCACTAGCTGATGAATCCTTCTGATCATGTCATCGGGCTCCTCCTAATGGTCCTGGAAGAATTTTGCTACAAGAATGGCTAAATGAGAGGGGAAAACAATCTCCGCTCCATAGACTAATTGGAAAGGAGAGACGCCAATAGATCTCTTTGTGGTCACTCGGTCGGCCCATAGAGTAAATTTTAATCTGGAATGCCAGGCCTTCTTGTTGTCTTCCAACAGCCTTTTGATGATCTTTATCAGGCTTTTGTTGGAGGATTCTGCTAAACCGTTTCCCTATGGGTAATATGGGGTGGAGTGTATCAGCTTGATTCTGAACTGCTCTTAGAACTTGGCCAATGGCTCGAACCCGAAAGCGGCTGCGTTATCAGTGACAATTTTACTTTGGCAGTCGAATCTTGTGATGAGGTCCTCCAGGAATCCAATGATTACCTTGTGGGAAGCACTCCTGGTAGGGATAGCCTCAATCCACTTGGTAAAGAAATCTGTAGCAGTTAGGATCCACCTGTGTTTCCCACTGGAAGCAGGGTGAATTTCTCCAATGAAGTCTAGGCCCCAATGTTGGAAAGGTCCTGAAACCACCACCGGATTTAACGGCAGAGACTTGAGCTATTGCTTTCCTGCAAATTTTTGACATTTGATGCAGGCTCTGACCCTTTTGCAGACGTCAGTGAACAAGGTAGGCCAGTAGTATCCAGCCCTGAGGATTTTGTGGGCTGTGGATTTCCAGAAATGGTGCCCTCCACACTGGCCGCTGTGAAATTCAGCCACGACCATTTCGGCCTCTTGTGGACTTATGCATTTTAAAAGCACCCCCAGGGGGTCTTTCCAATATAAAATTTGCTTGATAAGGCAGTATCTGACTGCCTTGAGCTTCAGAGCTCTTGCTTTGTTTCTTTGCAGACGGTCTGGGGGCCACAGTTCTTGCAGAAAGTATATGACATCCTTATACCAAGGACATTGAGCTAATGGGGGCTCTCTTCAAGGGTCTATTTCAAACAATTGACTTTGTGGAATTCCCGAGCATTCGTTTATGAAACTTATTCCCAGAGCTTGGCAGTTTGCTTCATCCAACAGCTTGGCTAAACCTTCACCATTGATCAATTTGGTGGGCCTTATTTCTAGGTCGAATTCCAGGATTTTGGCTATCCATTTACTCCTTCTCCCGTCTATGTCAGGCTGAATAAGAATGTTTTTAACAGCAGCCGAGGGGACATAGGCGATGATTTTTGACTGCAGGACGTAGGTTCTAAAAGCTTTAAGAGCTTTTACTAGAGCATAAGCCTGCTTCTCCATAGTGTCATACCTGACTTCGGCATCCCTCAATGCTCGACTGAAATAAGCAATAGGCTGCACCAGCCCAATGTCGTTTGTCTGTAATAGAACAACAGCCACTGTGTCAGGTGAGGCAAAGGAGAAAATAAGGAAATACTTCGAGTAGTCGGGACTGATAAGCACAAGAGCTTCAGTCAGGGCTTTCTTGATTTGCTCAAAGGAATGTCGCGATTGAGGAGTCCACCTTACTTCATTTCCTTTCTTCAACATGGTTGTTATAAGCTTTACCTCCTCAGCAAAGTTAGACACAAACCTCCTCAGAAAATTAATTTTACCGAGGAAAGATTGGACCTCCTTCTTGGACCTTGGGATCGATAAGGCTTGTATCACCTCAACTCTGTTGGGGTCAATTCTGACTCCTTCCGCTGATACTATGTGGCCTAGTAATTTTCCCTCCTGCATGGCAAATAGAGATTTCTTGGGGTTTAATGAGATGCCAAAATTTCTACATTTCAAGAAAACCTTCCTGAGATGGCGACGGTGTTCTTTATCAGATTTTGAAAACACTGTGATGTCATCAGATAAACAACCACAAATTTATCCTTTTCCCCAACAAAAGCTATGTCCATGGCACGCTGAAACATTGCTCCTGCATTCATTAACCCAAACGGCATCTTGGCATACATGAATGTGACCCATGGAGTGGTAAATGTCTTCTTTTCTCTGTCCTCGGGCAGAACAGAGACTTGATTGTAGCCAGAGAAACCATCAATCATGGACACCCTGGAAGCTCTTGTTACCCTCTGCAGTATATGTTCCATCTTTGGTAAGGGGTAGTTATCTTTTTGTGAGCTCCTGTTCAGGTTTCTGAAGTCTACACAGAGCCGGATCTCTCCACTCTTTTTCCTTACTGGCACCAAGTTGGCCACCCACTTTGAATATCTCAGCGGTATAATGATCTGAGCTTGAAGCAGCTTCTTCACTTCCCTCTCCATGACAGGCAGCAGCATAGGATTGATATGTCTCAGCTTCTGCCTAAACGACTTTGCATCTTCTTTTAATGGGATTTTAAGCTCAATGACAGAAATGTCATATGTTTTGAGGTCTTCGTACGTCCAGGTGAAAACATCCACAAATTCCCTCAAAAGTCCAATGTATTCAGACCTCTGCTCCTTTGTCAGACTTCTTGACAATTTGACATACTTGGGCTCACTCTCGGTCCCAATGTTGCAATGAATAGTACCAACGTCCTCCTCCGGGACTTCTCTTTTTAACGACACATCATTTCTATCAAAAAGCCTTTCCAAAGGAACTAGTCCTCTGGGAATATGGTTGTTGGGAAACTGTACAATGTCACGCTCTGCAATCTTATTCAGAAAATTACCCCTATCGAGCTCTTCCTCTGATACGGCGTCTTGGTCGATGTGCATTTCTGAAAATTCCTCGACAGTATCCAAGAACCTCTTGACCTCGAGATCATCCTCGAATACCTTCCAATGTTTGACGTTGTCAGGTATGGAGGGCCTGTATTTTACCTCTACATCATATCTGAATTTGGGCGGCAAGGGTACTTTGAAACTGCTAGCCGATGTAGCCAAGGTGTTCTCCTCTCTTGGGATGAAATAAATATTAAATGCTGAGAAGAAACTGTCAATAAGGTCCCAAACCTCATTCCTGTAACTCCTGAGTCGAGGATGCTTAGCCTGATAAGCGTTCCTGATCTGCTGAACCACCAACTCTGCATCTCCAAAAACTGTTACTTCCTGAATTCCCATTTCCTTTGCGGCTCTTAATCCCAGGACGAGAGCTTCATACTCTGCCACATTGTTGGTAGCTTCAAATTCTAATTTGTATGACAGAGATATGGTTTCCTGAGCGGGTGATGCGAAAACCACCCCAACTCCAGCGCCTTCCTTGGAAGAGGCTCCATCAAAGAACATTTTCCAGATGGAGGTGATAGGGGGAGGAAATTCAGGGGAAATGGTGGGTTGCTTTCTGAGTTTGAGAGGAGGTTTGGGAGCATTGGTGAGTTGTAGCACACTAGATCCTAAATCAGTGTCTAAGGCAAAAATGGGATGGTTGGTAGGGTTGGCCTCATCGTTGATTATATAGGCCAGTTGGGCTTCCCTGTATAGTCTTCTATGCTCTCCTCTAGACACTGGGATAGTAGCATATGTGAGGTCCATCTGCAAGGTTCCCCCCAGTCTTTTTATCCAAGATCTTGATAACAACATACCGAACTTTGGGGGGACATCGACCACTACAATATCCATGACCACACTTTTCATGGGCAACTGAAACAAGGTCACGACCAGGTCTTTGATAACTCCTAGACACTGAACTTTCCTGGAGTCAAAGGAATAGAGGTCATGGTAGGCTCGGGTGACTTATAACCCTAATTCCTCCATAACAGTTTTGGGCATGAGGTTGTGAGAATCCCCTGAATCCATCAAGCAATTGTGCAGTACCTTATCATGTATGTTCAAGGAAGTGTAGAAGGGAGGGGATGAGTCATTCCTGTCTTCTATCATAGGACCTAGGATAAATGCAGGCTTTTCATCTTGTAAATTGATGGAGTCTGTGGGAAGGCATGGGGTCTCGGGCTGCAGAAGTTCAGAGAAGCATTTCTTGAACCCTTCATGTTTAATTAATTCAGTTAGAGGCACCGAGATCCTGATCTTTTGAATCTCATGCTCGAAATTAAAGGAGGATGCAAGATTTGGAATTTCTCTTATTTCGGGAGCATGACTCTAGACTATGTGAAAGAGAGGTTGGTGTTTCTTACCTATGTGACTGTCCGCCATCTCATTAGCAGGCTTCTCTACTCCCCGCTCTGGAATATCAGGTGCTACTGTCCTCTTCTTAGACCTCAGATCATATATGCCTTGGTTGCCACTAGCCTTGTCACCTTTGCTCAGTTCATTTAGCTGATTGTCCATGAGGGACTCCTCTTATGCTGATTGGGTGAGATGAGGAAAAGGAGGAGTGTCTCCGAAGCAATGGATTTCAGGATCCAACTCATTTGTTTCCCCTTCTTCTTCCTCATCCACAATTTTTTTTTGAAAAGGGGCCTTAATTTTCTGGTCATCTCTATCTCTTTGCATCATCGGGGGAGCAATATTGTTTGGCCTCCGAAAACCTCCTTTGTTTTCGGCGCTCTGAGGGCCCTTGTATGCTTGCCTCCTCTCTACCTTCATTCTTTCCATCTCTGCAGATAGAGACTTCACCATCTTGGTAAGTTCATCTACTTGAAGGTGGGGCACCGATGGGCCAGAAGTCGAGGCTTCGAATTTTCCCTTTCTCCTGCCCGCGTCAGCCTTGTTCCTCAATCTATCGGATTCTAACACATTGGATTCCACTTCTATGGCTGCATCTTGCATTTGAGCTAAGGAGGTGGCTCTTCTTTCTCTCAATAAAAGATAGAAATCGGGGCCAAACGCACTAGCATAGGACATCTTGGCCGAGGCTTCTGATGGCTTTATTTCATCAGGAATCTTATTGTACATCTTATTGAATCTTTTGGAGAAGTCAGAGACAAACTCTCCTTCCATCTTCTTCAAAGACCCGAACTCAGTCATATAATATATGAAATCCTTCTTATCTCCCCACTGCCTCAGGAAGGCATTATCCAGGGCTTCAATTCTAGCAATAGATCTGGGAGCTAATCCTCTAAAACATTTCCTTACCTCACCATCCAGGCTCTGGACAAAAACCCTCATCTAGACATCTTCATCTCCAATGTTCAGCTTGTATGCATAACTGTAGAAAGCAGCCAGGTGTTCTTCCGCAGTTATGTCCCCTTCCCTGGTGAACTTGGGCGTATATTTCAAGTAATCTCCAGCAGGGAAAGGATTCATGGGATGAGGTAAGATCAAGGGAGCATACCTAGCAGCAACTATGGCATCCATTCTATTGAGAGGGGGATTAGCACCAGCCATAGGAATATTAGGTGGAGGACAATTTGGAGGAGAAGGAGTTCGCAAAGGGGTTACTGAGAATGAGTCTCAAAGTGGAGTGGGAAACAAGAGGGGATTTAAGGAGAAGGATAACGAGCTCAAGTCAGCAGGTGCTCCTCTTTGCACAGGAGTGGTTGAACTAGGCGTAGGGAAATCCTCTGCGATCCTGGGTTTACGCCAGGGTACAACTTCAGGGGAGAGGGGAGTGACAAAGTCTTGTCTCTGCGGTCCCAGACCGGGAGAGGAAAACTCGACAGGAACGCTCCCAAAATTTAGGAAACGGGAAACTGCAGAAATAGGCATGTCGGGAAACTGAGGAGGAGAAAAAGGAGCTCCCACAGAAGGATATGGTGAATTACCTGGTTCGGTGATGGACGCCTCTTCTTCAGAGGCCTTTCCCTTTATGAGCACCGCCTCTGGATCTATTTCAGGCGTAGCTAGAGGCAGCTATGGATGAGACCGCGTATGCCTTCCTCTGAAAGCCACAATTAACAAGGCAGGTCCGCCACAGTGGATTCGTCACAGAGTCGCCAGGTGCATATTAGCAATCTTGAAAGGCTCTGATAATCCGATGCACCTTCGGATTCGGAGGCTCAATGTCATTCTACCCAGGGAAAATCTTCAATTTCGTCCCCGGCAATGGCACCAGAAATGTTGGCGCTAGAGGTCGCTCCTAGATTGCTTGCAAAAGCAGAGCCCAACGCCCATCAGTTTTTATGTCACGGTTTGATAAATGGGTGATCAAATGGGTAGAGACTCGAACAGGTATCGCTTCAAAATAGGAACTCTATCTGATAACAAGGAACAAAGGAGGTCTTGACCCAACTTTAGTCAGGGAGTTGATTTAAAGATGGGTAGGCGGAAGACTTGGGAGAAGAATGAACAAACTATCTCAAGCAACAGGCCTTTCAGTAGCTCGTATGGGAAAAAACTATGAATACAAGATCTTCTTGGTTCAGGGCTTCAAGAAACTGAAAGGAAGACTTGACTGGATCCTCCAATTCCAAGTCGTTCAGTGCTGAGAAGTTCACAGGGACTGTTTAGAAAAACATAACTGTTACAGTGATCCAACATACATCATCCTATAACAGTCACAACTCGACTGGATCCTCCAATTCCGAGCTGCTCTAATACAGCATACACAAAGCTATGAAAGAAACTGGCATTCATCAGGCAAGAAGTCTCAAGAGTCCAGAAATAACCAGAACACAATTCTTCATTAAAGTTTTTACAACTCGGAGTCTTACTCCACCATCGATCCTTACAAAATCCAAAGACTGAGCCTATATACTCAGGAAAATTCACCTCACAGAGGTGTGCCCAGTCACCTAAGGCCTGGTGTCCCTTCAGTCAAACTTGTAAAAATATCTTTCTTTAAATGCCACCTTAATTACGCATGGCTCCTGAAAGGGGGGTAGCTGAGCCATTAAGTGCTCGGCTAGCGTGCGCAAACTTCTTTGTCGAGTTGAGGACTTTGGCATGGCTTCTTTGAGGAAATCGATACACAGGACCTCTGCGATCAGGCGACTTGCCAGACCCTCCATCCCTTACTTAATGAATGAAAGGAGGTCTCAACTACCCGCTCTTGCCGCTATTTACTCCAGGCGAGAAACAATATGGAGATCGGATCCGATAGCGCCAGGAGATCGCAACGATCCCCTTTGTAACTGAACTCGGCACCTTGGCCTTCTTTACACAGCTCTTCTTTTCCTCCAAGTGACCACAGACTGTGACCTTGTGCCTATTCCCAAGGCGCTTTCGGCGTTCGCGACTACGAAGGGTCTGATCCTTGCTGATCGAAATCGCGATGAATGATATGTTGAGACGACTTAATCTGGAACCACGCATCCCTCTAGATCTGACAGCTCTTAACTCTCCTGACGATACCGTGGGCCCGGGTCCAGGACTCTCCCGACACCTCACGCATTGGAATATAACGGAGCTACTCTTTGCGTTTTTGAGTCGCGAGGGGCGAAAATCCGAGATTGCTCAATTCGCTGCCAGGTGTCCCCTTTAGATGGACGACTAAAAATGCTCGAGATGTTGCGGGCCCCAGTTTCGACGCTTTTGACACTGTCGGGGTTCGGGGTTTCACGATGTTCAAAGACATAAAACCTTCACCATACGAACTCTCAAATGTCGAAACGTCGATGCGGCTAGATCTTGTGCCACGCTTCCCTAGGATGAATGGACGAGGGGCATTCGATATTTGAAAGGGAGCCGCCCTCGTTTACAAGCTCGCTTGCAGTGACTTGGTGCTAGGACCGTGGGCTCAGCTCCGAAGGCGCTATCGTCATTTCGTCGATCGACGATTTCAACTGCAACGAATGGGAGGCTCTTTGATTCCCGAAACTCCGATCCCCAGTACGTCGATTGGAAGCCACCTACCCCAATTGGATCGGACGACCCAGATTTGTCTCGAACCATTAGAGTTGTCTCTCGCATTAACCCTGGGGCAACTTGGAAGCCACAAAATCTCAATGACCATTGATCAGTTTATAGGTGGATCTCGGTGGCCGTCAACAAAACTTCGCCCATTCTCCCGAATTGTAACTGAAAAGGGGCTCCTCTGTGCTGCGCTTGGGCGCTTCTCGGACAGTCCTGCAGACCTGTGTACCTTCGTGCCCCAATACCAAAATTGTTGCTAACAGATGTTAATCATGGTATTATACATTAAATACTATGTTTATAATGCCATGCCAAGGCCTGACCATGAGTGTATACTACAACTTTGAAGGATTTGAGTGAAAAAACTCGAAAATTATAAGTCACTTGAAGCAGCAATATATAATTAACAAGTAAAAAAACACTCTAGAGTAATAAATCGTGTCTAGGTCTTAGGTGGATAAACCTTTTACAAAATTCATCATGTAACACCTCTTATTACAATTCCCCGCAGGGTATGGAAATGTGGTATAAAGCTGAAAAACGGGGGCCCTGATGGTCAGTTGGAATTCTAAACTCTAAATTTTGAACAAGGATTTGTTCAATATTTGGAGGCTCACTGGAAGTCCATCCTAGTGCAACTTAGTGGATAAAAGGTCCCACTCTTTCCAAGAATTCAAAGGGTCCACAATAGTGGGGTGCCAATTTAGCACACATTCCCATTCTCAAGGAACTCCTCTTGGGTTTCACTCAGAGATACACATGATATCCCACTTTGAACTCTCTGTGGATTCTCTAGTTGTCTACATATCTCTTTTGTCTATCTTCAGCTACTTTCAGATTCTGCCTTATCTTAACCATGACCTTCTCCTCCATCTCTTTCAGCAATTCTAGTCCAAGTGCAGTTCTATCCACCGGATTGTCCCAATTGATTGGAACCCTATAATTCCTGCCATACAGAACCTCAAATGGACTCATTTTCAATTACTCTTGATAACCATTGTTGTAGGAAAATTCTACCAAAGATAGATACTCCTCCCATTGCTTGGGTTGATGGGTAACATGCATTCTCAACATGTCCTCTAATATTGTGTTCACTCTTTCAGTCTGACCATCTATTTGAGGATGGTAGGATGTACTAAATGCCAATTGCATCCCTAAGCTCGCGAACAAGATTTTGCAAAAAATTAAGGTGAAATTGTCATCTCTATCCGAAATTATGGTCTTGGTTAAACCATACAATCTGAAAAATTTCCCTCATAAAAAAATTAGCAACAATTGTGGCTTTGAAAGTAGATTTAATAGGAATAAAATGAGTTTCCTTGCTCATCTTATCCACTACAACCTTGATCGCATCATGTTTCTTAGTTGTCTTTGGAAAACCAATAATGAAATCTGTGTAAATTGTTTCCAATTTCCATTCAGGGATAGGCAGAGGCTGCAATTACGCTACAAGATGTTTGTGCTCGACTTTTACCTGTTGAAATTCCATGCATTTAGCAATGTATTGTGAAACATCATGCTTCATTCTAGGCCAATAATATAGTTGCCTTACTATTGCCACCATTTTCTAGTAATCGAGCTAACCTACATATGGTCTTCTATGGAACTCATCTGTGATTAGACACCTCAAATCTACGGAAATAGGCATGTATAGTCTGTCATTATACAATAACAAATCATTAGCTCCCAGCTGATATCCTTCATATTTCCTTTCCCTAGGTTCTCGTTGTAACCCTTCTTTTACTTGGGTGAAGATCTCATCTCCCTACAAGAGGGTTTTAATCCTCTGCTTAATGTCAGACTCTCATACACCTGTTGTTGCTAAGTGTACTATCTGAACACTTTGGTTGAGCGCATCCGTCATTCTATTTTCCTTTCCTTTGATATGTTTGATTTCAAATTCAAACTCTATTATCAGTGTCATCTACCTGGCCTGTCTAGAATTCAACCTTGGATGTTCGAATAAATACTTCAGAACACAATGATATGTCATTAGGACAAATCTTCTCCTAAGCAAGTAGTGCCTCCACATCTTCAACTCATGCACGATCTCTTCCAATTCTAGATCATGGGTAAAATACTTTTGCTCTGCTCATTCAAATTTTGTGATTCATAACAAATCACTCGCCCTTCTTGCATGATAACTCCATTCAGTCCTTATTTGCAAGCATCTGTGCAAACCAGGAAATCTTTTTATGGGTTTTTAATCTTCAGAACAAGGGCATTAGCTAATAGATGCTTCACCTATTGGAAGTTATCTTCACACTCTGGCGAACATACAAATTTCTTCCCTTTTCTTTGCAATGGATTTCAGATCTTGGAAAATCTATTTATGAGCCTTTTGTAATACCCATCAAATCCCATGAAGTATCTTACTCCTGTCACAATTCTAGGGGAAGGCCAATCCATGATTTCCTTGACCTTTCCAGGATCCACTGCCACTCCTTCTGCTGAGATCACGTAGCCTAGATAGTGGATTTATTTTTGGAGGAAAACACACTTGTTGAACTTAGTATTCAGTTGGTGCTCCCTTAGCACTTGTAGCACCATATCGATATGCTCTTTGTGCTCATCTTTGTTCTTGGAATACACCAAAATTTCGTCTACAAATACTAAGAAAAACTTGTCCAAATATTTTCTAAACACGTTATTCATCAAACACATGAATGTAGTTGGTGAATTTATGAGTCTGAATGGCACCACTACAAACTCATAGTGCACGTACCTTGTTATAATGGTTGTCTTGTGGATGTCCTCATCCTTAATTTTGACTTGGTGTTATCCTGAACTTAAATCAATCTTTGAGAAAATTGCAGTTCCTCTAAGCTGGTCCAAGATATCATTTATCCTCTACAAAGGATACTTGTTCTTGATGTTCATCTTGTTCAACTATCGGTAGTCGATGCATCGTCTCAAAGTACCATCCTTCTTCTTTACAAACATGCGTGGTGCTCCCCATGGAGATACACTCAGCCTAATGTAACTCTTATCCAACATTTCCTTTAGTTGTATCTTCAGTTCCACCAACTCTGGTCTACTCATCCTGTAGGGTACTTTCGAAGCTGGCACCGCTCCAAGCATAAGATCTATTGAAATGTCAAGATATCTTTTTGGAGGTAGTCCAGACACATATTTTGGAAACACATCTCTGAATTCCCAAAACACCAGGTGATCTTCAACCTTCAGCTATTTTCTCTCTATTGAGTTAATCACTTGTATTTCATACAAGGGACATCCTTTTCTATTGATCTTCTTGATTTGCAACGCTGATATTTTCCTTATTGAAACTAGCATCCTAATGCCTTGAAAGATCCTTGCATTTCCCTCCTCATCTTTGCATTCCAAAACCTTCTCGTAAAAATTTAACGTTGCCTTGTGGGCAGCTAGCCAATCCATTCCCAACAGTACATTGTATGAACCTAGGGGTAGGATATTCAAGGTTTCCTAAGTTTGCAGTCCATCCATTTCAACTAGACATGCTTTGACCAATTCAACTACTTTCCTCTTTGTCCTAACAACTAATTGAACCAACCATTCCCTTGCATGTTTTTTTCTCCATAATGAATATGCTTCAACAACTCGAGGTGAAATATAATTGGGGTTAGAACCTGGGTCAATTAAAATAGAAACAGGTTGATTGGAAATAATACCTTCCAATTCCACCACAGAGGCTTGGTGGTCTGCTTATCGATTCTCTACAGCTGCATAAATTCTCGAAATGCTTTGGGATACATCGTTGATTACAGTTGCCTTATGTACATTATACACCCTCATATTATCATGTTATATGTGGGTGAAATCCCTCAATAGGTGTGGTTTTCCACATCCATAACATTTAAACGATCATTTCTTGGGCTCCTCTGCTCTCTCTCGTGTTTGCTCTAGTTTATTTCCACTTTGAGATGGAAAATTTTGTTGATGCACACTTTTGTTGGGTTGACTCAATTGTGCACCTTTTCTAGAATTCTTGTATGGAAAGTATTTGAATCTCATCTTTTGGAATCCACTCTTGTCCTTCCTCTTCTAATCTTTTGAAGATTCTTTCTTATGCTTAGAATGATCATAACAGGACTTAGCCTTTTGAATAGTGTCCTCCAATGTCTTCGGTTTATCGACTTCAATTTGATCCTGGTAGGACTGTGGAAATCCACTCAGAACATGTTGCACCCTTGCTTCCCCATCCTTGAGGTAAGGGACATACCTCAACAACTCCACAAACCTTTCAGCCTATGCATCCATGGTAAGTTGTCCCAACTTATGCTTATGGAATTCCTTGACCTATTCATCATAATACTTTTCCAATAGGTAAGACTTGCAGAAGTATTTCTCAAATTGTTTCCATGTTAGTTTTCTTTCCTTCAGTGCCTTGATTCCTTGAGGGCTTCCCACAAGATGCAAGCTCCTCCATTCAGGTTAAAAATGGAAATCATTTTCTTAGTATTCTCAGATTAATTATGTACTCGAAATTACTTCTTCAACCAAACAATTATACTTCGCCTTCTTCTCCTTTCTTTATATCTCCATCAAAGGTAGGGGGCTTGGCCTTCTTGAATACTTTAGTTAAAGAAATTTGAGAATTATTCCTCTTCTTCTTCTTTGGGACACTTGACTATGTGCCACTATTGGACAGTTGTACTGAAGTATCCTTCCTGCTAGATGACCATCGGGAAACACTTCCACCCGAACTGCCCCTCTTGGAATCATGATGCCTCTTTCTGGATAAACTCTTTCCCACATCGTTGTGAGCCAATCCATGTTTCTGAGCATCCGAAAGGGTTTTCAACCTCTCTGACAGTTGCAACTATGCATTACTAGGGCCTTGTTGCAAATGTTTTTGTATTTTAGATAGGCTCTACAATAGTTCTACATTCAAATCGGCCTACTCACCTCTCATAAGCCTCTCATTGTCTTCATTTAAACTTCTAATGATAGACATCAAATTTGAAGGGGTTTCTCTATCCCTTCGAAAATCAGAATCTTCATCTCTGAGGTGTGAGGTGTCATCCATACTATGTTGTACCAATCACCTTTGCTACATTTCAGTACGTCCTACGTGCTAAAACAACAATTATTATTCTTTAAATGGTTTCAAATGTCCTTGGTGACCCATTCAAGCCTAGAGTTTGAACTCTGCTCTGATACCACTCTGTAGCACACTCAACCCCATAATCTGAACTTAGGCTAGTGGAAAGTTCATTTTCCTTGATTTCTCTCTCTGGGCATGCTATCAGACTTACCAGTCATTTAAGTCAAGGCTTCTCCTATCACAACTTAATCTATAGAGACTCTTATTAATCCTCCAAAAAATATCTTCACCTAGTTTACTGAAGTCCCTAGGTGTCTATGCACCCTCAATCCGATGTTTGGGTTGTCTTTCACCCTTGGAGTAATGATTTGGACCTATTTCGTTGGTGTTCCCCAACCATTTATGTTGGCCTCCCCTCTATTGACATTAGCCTGATAGACCATTTCCTGGGATCTAATGATCCTTGGGCCTGGAGTTCTAACGGTTATGCTCGCATCAGAGCCTCTACCTACATGTTGGCTACTCCTCGCCTAAACACCCATTATTCTTACCAACATATGGGACCCACAAAACTCATGGCTAAGACTAAATCATGCCTTTATATCAATCAATGCTCCTTCCTTGTTTTTGGAACCCATCCCTTCGGAGTGCCTCTGCTTCAAGTTTACAATCCACCCTGAAGATCTCACTCCAACCATACACCTCCTCAATGGATCAAATGATCACCTCTTGTCTAATCCAACAGTCTTTATGGTTTTATGGGGTCGAAACAATGGTCTGTCAGGGTTTTGGATCCCTCCTCCTCATATTTACTCTCTTATGATCCAATAGTTTGGATTTCACACACACAATCCGAGATATCTATGATTCTCATATTTTCATTGTCGGGAGTCTACCTTGATCCACTTCACTTCACTTCCGAAAACTTTATTCGAACGTACTAACATCAGAATCAAATGATCTAGATTTCTTGCTTGCTCATCATCGAATGGATCGACAATCTCATTCAATTTGGGGCCTTCCTCTACGAGGTTCAAATACAACTTCGTTTTTCCACTTTGAAATTGGCACCATCTGACCAACAATCCAGATCTACCCAACACACCAAATCAACGAATACAAGTCATTCCGATCGTACACATGTTTTCCTCAAGGGAAAACAATATGACTCAAAGACTTAGTCAATTCTATGAAACTTACCATATCTCTTGAGAGTTTGAGGTCTACTCTCTGTCTGTCTAAGGCCCACTAACTTAGTCGAAAGGAAGTTATGGCATATCTTGCAATATTTCCACCTAAACATCGAGATCTTCTCGGGGCTCAAGGTCCTCTACTCCTTACAGAAACCTCCCTGACTACAAGGCACTAGCTCCACCATGTGTGATGTTTTTGTCCATGTCCTACAAACTTTCTTCTAAATCTGCAAGGTTCACAAGGACACAGGTTGTTCATACTGGTTAATTTTCATAATTTATCCGGTCAAGTAAAAACCATGACATATACATGCCATTCATTCAGGGTTTCAATTCCTTCCTTATAAACTTTTACATTTCCCATTTAATTTAGACATATGCATGTATAAAATATCCAACACAATCAAACAAACTAAGATACCTAAACTTATCTAATCAGGGACATACCAATGCCAACTGCCTAAGAGAGGACATCTTTCCTCCCAAACTTAGGCTATACTCTAGAGTGCCTTCCTATAGTACGCCACCCCCGTGCCAAGCCATGATACCACAAGGGGAAAAATTCAGCTGGACTCCAAACTTGAGATGATCCAGGAAGGTTACTCTCCTCCCTCCTCTGACAACATTTGAACTTTCCCCCTTCCCATTGATTTCAGGAACTCTATAGGTTTATTAGGTGGTTTCTTAATTGGATTTCCTCTGCAAAAGGGAGTCCCTTCTCTACTAAACAACCCTTTGGTGACCTCCCCTTACCAGTGTAGATTTATGTCGAGTAAGCACCAAGTTATAGTCCATTGTCGCTCCAGTCTGGATTCAGGTCTTCTCTACTTCAGGGTGATCAATCTCAATTTGGACGAGTTTCCTATTTTCTTCAAGGAAACCTCCCACTTTATTTTCTTCCTCAATATGTTCTCACGAATTCCTATGTCTTCAACACCTTTTCTCTATTGGTTTGTGCATGCATGCACACTCCTCCTTCTATATTCTATTGGATTATCTCAGTTTGGTGGTGTCTTTCAATATTTTGTCTCTTCTTCGACCAATCCCCTCTGGGCTCTCATGTCCTCCTGCAGCATGTGGTTCCCATCCTGAAGCAGAAAATCCATGGTGTCCTACTATCATGTCATTCTATTGGTCCTTTCCTCCTTCAAGAGACCAATCTTTCAACAGTTATTAACTACTTCAACCATTCCCCTGACCTCCCATAACCGGTCACATGGTTCCATTCAGATAACCTACGTTGGAATGTGTGTGTTTATGCTTAGCAAGCATAAATTAGCTTGTTAAACAAACATCTTTTTTTCTTCCCAAAAGAAACTTAGATCCACCTTACACAACCACCTAATCGGTCCCTGCTTCATCAATTCCAATTTGTGTATCATGGCCAATACTTTTCAAGGTTGTTCTCTCTCAGTCAGCGGTTTTGGTGTTTTCATCAAATTAAAACATAATTACATGCTTCATAAATATAATTACATGAAGTCTTAGCATAATAACAGTCTTGGGGGGAAATAGGGTGTTACACAAGCCATTAATACTACCCTTGTACTCGTCAGTCCTGATTTTGACAAAGAATTTATAATATATTGTTTTGCCTGAGATGAAACCATTGCTTCTATACTCACTTAGAAAAATTAGAAACAATACGAACTCCCAATAGATTTCATGAGCAAGACACTACATGATTATGAGTTGAATTATTCAATCATTGAACAACAAGCCCTTTCACTAGTCAAAGTGATTACTCATTTCAGGACATATATTCTATCAACTCATGTTATTTCTTATTTTCCTCATTCACCAGTAGAAATGCTTTTGAATAAACAACTCAGAGAAGGAAGATGGGTAAACTCGTTGGCCAAACTTCAAGAATATGACTTAGAAATAAAACCTTTAAAAGTTGTCCAAGGTCAGGGTTTGTGTATATTCATGATAGGGATTGAAGCTTTAAGCATTCCTCCTCCCAGTGGATTTAGTGTTATAGTCCCAATGACAAGTTTGGAGAATTATGAATGGTATAAAGATATAATATTTTATTTTAAATCTAGTCAATTTCTTTTTGAAATGTCATGAAAAGAGAGAAGAACTTTGATAATGAAAACCTATCATTATGTTCTAGTATTTGGGGTATTGCTCAAACGAAATTTTGATGGTGTATTGTTAAGATGTCTGGATAATTCAAAATCCAAAGAAGTAATTCAAGAATTTCACAGTGGGGTTTGTGGAGGATATTTTTCACCAGTTGTAACATCCCACAAAATCATTCGAGTTGGTTTTAATTGGCCAACTACATTCAAAGATATGATATGAATTTGTTCGTAAGTGTATCCCATGTCAAATGTTCTCGGGAAAAATGAAAAGAGTTGCAATGCCATTACAGACAACCATGGTGGATCAACCATTTTTAAAATGGGGTTTAGATGTGATTGGTCCAATAAATCATAAATCATACAAAGGTCATTCATATACTATCATAGCAACTGACTATTTTACAAAGTGGCAAGAAGTTGTGGCTGAAAGAAATGCAGATTTAGAACAATTAATTCATTTCCTGAAAGAAAATATATTGTCCAGTTTTGGTGTTCCAGAAAAAATGATAACATATAATGGCTCAATTTTTATTGGATCAAAATTCACAAAATTCTATGGTGAATATGGAATAATCACGGGACAATCATCTAATTATTATCCTTGAGTAAATGGGTTAGCATAATCAACAAATAAAACATTGATTCGGATCATCGAGAAAACTATTGAAGCTAACCATAAGAATTGTCATAACAAGTTAATAGGTGCCCTTTGGGCAAGTCGTGTAACTCCAAAAGATAGTACAAGATATTCTTTATATACTTTGGCATATGAGAGGGAAGCAAGATTACCTTTGCATGTTGAATTGAATGCTTTGACACTAATCTTACATGGTGAGGAAAAAGAAGAACAAACGCCAATACAGAGAAGATATAATGAGCTCCTGCAATTAGAAGAACAGAGGGAACAATCAATAATGTTAGGAAATGTAGGACACTTTCAAACTAATCCTAGAAGAAGAGAAGAAGAATTTAATCGAGAATGTAAATGAAACAAGCAATCACATGGTACACCGATATATTACCCTGGAACCCTTAATCGGGAGAAACCAACATTCCTTTGAGCGTTATTCTCTCTTGTTTTCTTATTCAATCTAAATAAAAGGTTACATGTCTAACCTTGGTCCACACCTAAGACACAATCGACATCATACCCTCTTGCATATGCAAGAACAAACCTGTATCCAAATAGGCTTACATATGCATGACCAACAACCTATGATTTACCATGCATTAACATTACAACATTTTGCATTCTCGCATTACCCTTTACAGAGTTACAACACACCTCTTTATAGGCTTTTCAAAAGGAAAACCCCTAAAGAATGGAGACAAAAAAACGATTACATATCCATACATCTTATTGGCTAAAAATCTCTCAAATCCTAGGATTCTGTTATATTCGACTTCCAAGTCGGGTTACCAATCGACTACCAATCAACCTTCATTCGGAATCAAGTCGGTCGTCTCACACCCACACTTCGACCTCTTGTTGGTTGACTTTGTCATCGATATCTTAGACTTTGACTTTGCCCAGTCGACTTCTTCGACCTTCGACTTTTTTTTGATCCACCTCATCTTTGACCGTCAATCGATTTACCTCGACTCGATTTTCACTGCAAAGAATATAACAACCCAGCATTCTCCCACGTGTAATATTATTTGTTGAAATGTGAGATTTATGAACTTTCGTTCACAGCCCCAGGGAAGCAATGTCCATTGCCTCTCTACACCAAGAGAAATTCACAGCACTCACAGAATTAGTCAACGAGTCTGCTATGTTTTCCAATGTGCCTACTTTCTCCAGTAGCACCTTGTTACTCTCCACCATATCTCTCACGAAATGTTATTGTACATCAATGTGCTTAGTCTTTTTATGATATCAGGATTCTTCGCCATAAATATTGTTCTTTGACTGTCGCAAGCTACCTTCGTACCTTTCTCCTCAAACCAGATTCTTGGACACAACCTTTGAATCCATATTGTTTCCTTGCTTCCATGAGTGGTCGACATGTATTTAGCTTATGTCGTTGACAAGGCTACAACCACTTGTCGCTTACTCATCTAGCTTATTGCTCCACTAAACATTTTGAAGATATATCCATTGGTAAACCTCCATCGATCCAGATCTTCAGCCCAATCGACATCGACAAAGCCATGTACATTTACTTTACCACGGTCACCTCCAGGTTTTCCTCGATAGCATATAGCATATTCCTTTGTGCCACACAAATACTTGAATACTCTCTTGAAAATTGTCCAGTGCTCCTTTCCAGGTGTTGACATGTACCTACTCAACACTCCCATTGCATGGGAAATGTCTAGTCGAGTGTAGAACATCACATACATTATATTGCTAACAACAGTTGCATAGGGAAAATGTTCCATGTCTTCTATTTCTTCATGTGTCTTTGGACATTGTTCTACAGAAAGCCTTGCTTGCACTGGAATTGGCACCTTCACCCGTTTGCAATCTTGCATGTTGAATCATTTCAAAATTGTTTCAATATACTTCGTTTGATTCAACCAGAGCTTTCTAGTAGTGTTATCTCTCTTAATCTCCATTCCCATAATGAAGTTAGTTGCACCGAGATCTTTCATGTCGAACTTGGAGGATCGTTGCTTCTTCACCTCCTTTATTTTGTCCACGTTGTTTCCAATCAACAACATTTCATCGACATACAAGGCTACATATATGAAACACCCACCTTCTTCCTTGGAATGTATGCAGTGATCAGCTCTGCTTCTCACAAATTCCAAACTAAGGATGTATGTGTCAAAAATTTTGTACCACATCCTTGGTGACTGCTTTAGACCATAAAGGTATATTTTGAGTTTGCACACTAACTCTTTCTTGCCCTTTACTATAAATTCTTCGGGTTGTTTCATGTAGATTTATTCTTCCAGGTCCCCATGTCGGAACATTGTCTTCACATCCATGTGTTCTATCTCCAGATCGAATGTTGTAGCCAAAGACATTAGTACTCAAATGGAAGTCAGTTTTGCAACATGGGAAAAAATCTCACCGAAGTCGAGTCCCTCGACTTGGGAATAACCTTTCTCTACTAGTTGAGCTTTGAACTTCTTGACTTGTCCCGCAAAATTCATCTTCTTTTTGAACACACACTTGCTACCAACAGGCTTCCTTCCACTAGGTAACTTGACTAAATCCCATGTCTCATTCTTGTACAAGGATTCCATCTCTTCGACCATGGCGTCCTTCCATATTTTATCCTCTACTGAGTCGATTGCCTCACCGATCGACTTAGGCTCATCGTCGATGGTAGTTAGCACGAATGTGGAATGAAATTCGGGCAAACTATATCTCTCGACTAGTTTTCTTATTCTTTCTGACCTCCTTACCATTGAAGTCAGTTGTTCCACCCCTTCTTCACATTTAGTCGACTCATCTAAATCATATTCTTCATTCCTCAGTTCAAACTGCATTGTATCAATATTATTCTTGGTCTGAACAACTTCCTCATGCTCAGATTTACCTCAGACTTCTCTGAAGACCACATCTCGAATGTATACTATTCTCCTTGATGTAGTATCTCAAATTTTATATCCTTTCATCCCTTCTTTATATATCATGAAAATACATTTGATTGCCTTCTTGTCCAGCTTGCTCCTCTTTTTCTTGGGAACATGCACAAATGCATCACAACCAAATACTTTGATATGTGCCACCGAAGGCTTCTTACCAGACCATACCACATTTGGAGTCGTGTCAACTAGCGATGGCGAAGGAGACATATTTACCAGATATCTTGCAGTCTCAACTGCCTCGGCCTAGAATTATTGTGCGAGCCCAGAACCACTAAGCATGCTCCTTGCCTTATCCATCAACGGTTTGTCCATTCTCTAGGCAACTCCATTTTGTTGTGGGGTATATGGTGTGGTATTTTTGCGTGCCATGCCATGCTTCTTACATAACTGATCAAATTCCTTTCCACATAATTCACCACCATTGACATTCCTTAGCACTTTAATCCTCTTCTCTATTTGGTTTTCGACGAGAGATTTAAACTCCTTAAATCTCTCGAAAACCTCTGATTTCTTCCTCAGGAAATATATCCATGTTTTCCTAGGAAAATCATCTATGAAGAAGACATAATATAAGGATCCACTAAGTGAAGCCTTTGTAATCAGTCCAAGCACATCACTATGCACCAGTTCTAGAATCCCATTTGCTCTTGTCGCTCGAGATGGGAACCTCATCCGACTTTTCTTTCCATATATGTAATGTTCACAAAATTTGACTTCTAAACCACATTCAGGAAAACCTCCGGCCATACCTTTGCTTTGCATAGTGCAAAGTCCTTTTTCTCCAATGTGTCCCATACTCTTGTGCCATAACCTGGTCGGGTCAAACTTAGCACATCTTGTGGAGTCAGCTTGAACCAACTTGGCTCAATTCGAGTCAGACATCGAGTCGGGTCCAGTCACAGTCGAATCAATTTCAGGAGCAACGATGTTGTTGCATCCAGTCGAGTTGACATTCCCTAACATCTTGTACAGGGTACCAATCCAAACTCCTCTGATTAATACCATCGTACCTCTGACCGTCTTGCATGAATCCTTCTGAAACAAAGTATGCACACCAGCATCACTCATATTGTTGACAGATATCGGGTTTCTTACAAAACCTGAAATGTGTAGCACACCTGGAAGGGATATTTTCCTCCCATGTTGCAATGTTAGTCATACTCTTCCTCGTCCGACAATTCTAGTTGTCAAGTCGCCCCCCGAGAACACATCACCCCCATCATATTGTTCATATTCACAGAACCATTCTTTATGTGGTGTCATATGATAGGATGCCTCAGATTCGATCAAGAAAACAACTCGATCTGACTATGTACTAGTCGACGCCAGATACACATCACCTCCTTTTTCCGAGGTCATCTTTGTCTTAGTCGACTACTTCTCGTCGGATACAACACTGACTTTTGTTGCCTTCTGTTGGCGACGGAAGTCACTCCTGGATTGCTTGCAGGAGCAGAGCCCGACGCCCATCAGTTTTTATGTCACAGTTTGATAAATGGGCGATCAAATGGGTAGAGACTCGAGGAGATATCACTCTAACTCGGGGACTGGATCTGGTACGTAAAGAATAAAGGAGGTTTGGAATCCTAACTTCAGCCAGTGGGTTGACTAAAACGTGAACAGGTGGAAGACTTGATAAGAGGAGTGAACAAGCTACTTTAGGCAACAGGCTTTCTGCAGTTTGTTGAAGAAAAACCTCGAACGCGAGATCCTCAGGTTCAGGGCTTTGAGGTACTGATAAGGGAATTGACTGGATTCTCCAATTCCAAATCGTTCAGCGTTAGGAAAGTCACAAGGACTGATTAGAAGCAATGCGACTATCACAGTGATCAAATTCTACATCATCCTATAACAATTGCAACTCGACTGGATTCTCCAATTCCGAGCAGCTCTAACACAGTTTGAACAAAGACATGAAAGAAACTGACATTCATAAGGCAAGAATTCTCAAGAGTTCATACGTAACCGGAGATAACAGTGCTTCATTAAAGTTTTACAACCGGGAGCTCTGCTCAACCATCGATGCTTACAAAAATGGCGAAAACGCCTACACATACTCAAAAACCACCACAGTAGCAAAAACAAGACTTTGCATTAAATAATTGCATCTGCATGGCTTCTGACAGTCTGCCCATGCAGACTCATGACAATCGTGCGCCCATGACAAACGCCATATTAACTGTGCATGGCTCCAGCAAGGGGAGTAGCTAAGCCATTTAAATGTCGAGCTAGCATGTGTAGACCTCCTACGGCTGGTCGTGAAATCGGGCCTGGCTTCTCTGGAAGAATGGGTACACAGGACCCTCCTGAGCAGACTGTTGGTCAGACCCTCCATGCCTTGCAATTAATGATTGAGGCGAGGCCTCAACCACCCTCTCTTTTCTTCATTCATTCCTGGCAGCTACTTGGATTTAGCCCACATCGAATCGGTACCTGGGACATCATTGTGCCTTCCTTCTCTCAGGATCATTTTAAATCCCCTCTTCTGAGCCGGAGTGGCTCTTTAGATTCCTTTCAAGAATCACTGTGCAAACCCGATCCACAGGTCCTTCTGACTTTCCTCTCGGCCTCTGCACCTAACCGTGGTGATCCCTGACTTTATATTGGGGTTTCGGGGCTTTGGACTTTCCGCTGCCACCAACCACTGTCCTCGTAAATCCCCGATCCCCGATTCTCCGATGAGCGCTTCCATGTACTGGCCCTCCCAGCTCAACTCTCGCTCATATGACCAATCCCCGTGATCGCGACCTTATTCCACTCCTATCGGGGTTTCGACGTTTGCAATGTCAACGCGCGCCTGTCCTTAGGAATCCTGATCCTTCGATCCCCAATGCACTTCGGCCTTAGCCCTTTGGCTGTGCCTGGTCCACGTGACCGCCTCCCTATAAGACTGTAGCCTTATACTCCGCTGTCAGGGTTTCAGACTTTTTGATGTCGAAATGTGCAAGTCCTCAGGACTCGCGATATACCGATCCCCGATGCGCTCCTTTGTGCATTTTCCCCTGCTGGCTATAACTCCTGGTCAATGTGACCATCGCTCCATGTGACCGCAGTCCAACTCCCCATCGGAGTTTCGGGATTCGCGATTTCAAAATGCATGAACTCCTTGTGCACGGGATCTCCAATATCCCGATTCCCGATATGCCGATGAAGCCCTTCTGTGGAGCTTTCGCCGATGGCGCTAGATGATATCGCTAACAAGAATTATCACTAACATTAGGCTCCATGGGGGATAGAGTCGTCCCCGCGATGCTCTAAGAACTCCTTCTACAGTTCCAGTCGCCTTTTTGTTGGGCTATGGAGTCAAGCTCGAAACAGCCTGCTGAAAATACATGTTGATAAGTAAAAATAAACATACATGCTCAAAGGAGCTTATTTATGTACAGCCTAATACTGATATACTTTGTACATGAGGCTAGGTGAAAGCAAATTTCCACCATAGCCAATCAAGTAACTTCCTGAATGGAAGCTCCTTCCTTCTGTCGATGATTACAAACAGGTGGTGTAACCATGACAGCAGAACGGTTACGCTCTTCAACTCCTCCTTATAGGCTGAAGTTGAGATGAAATAGGGCGGCTCCAATTTATGAAGGAAATGCAACTCCATGTATTCCTTCACAGGCTCATAGAACCAGTGGCAAACTCCAGAAAATTGGCGACAGGCAGCCTCCTCTGTTAAACAGTTGTGGATGTGTGGTAAAATATCTATGGTAAGCACAGGTGGGTGGACAGCTGACGTAGGCTGATTGATCTCAGGCGGTGGCTACTTGTTGACTCGCTCTATGCAGTCTGTAAACTGCATCTTCGACTGCTCCTCTGGTTCTTCTGGTACCTCTTCTTGGCTCTCCCAAGGGTCAGAGTCATAATAATCATAGATAGGACCTATGGGAGAGCTCTTCTTTTCAATTTGTTGCTCAGGGGCGCTGATTTCCTCGCAATGTCTTTCATTTTTGAATAGAGGAGAAGGCTCGAAAGTCTTCTCTTGGAAGTTCTGGGTGTCCAGCTCAGAACCTGATTCATAGCTGTCATACACGGGTTGGCTGCTACCCAGGTCATCAATCTGCGATGTGGGGCTCTGCAGCTCCTCAACTGAATAGTCGTTAAAGCTAGGTGAGCACCAGGCTTCTTCATCTTGCAAAAAAGGAACAATCTCCAGATCCTCCTTTTCAATCCCGAATGTAAATACATCATGGGAAATCTCGTGAAGAAAAAGAGAACAGTCCTCTTCCCCAACTACCACTTCATCACTTTGATCTGAGACAACAAGCTCATCGGGGACAGATGTTAATGCGCTTACGATATCTTCAATATTCTCCTCGAGAGAGCCTTCTAGAACATCTGCCTTGGAGACTGGAAAATCCTCCCCATTGTCCTCAGATTTTAACCTTGCATGTTGGGCAATGAGAGATATCATTAGTTAATTCAAAGCAACTTCCTCCCCCAGTCTTCTATCCTTACAACCCTCATCAGACATAATCATATCTGGGAGGATTTCTTCTTCTTGGCTCTCCCATGGGTTAGATTCACAATGACCATAAACAGGCCCCGTGGGAAATCTTTTTCCATAATCACCCTCAGTAGAGTTGCTAAGGGCTTCTGCTTCAAAGGATGGGAAATCCTCATCACATTGTTCAGCTTCCCACCTGTCAAATCTGGCAATGATAGATTTTATCAGTTCCATAACTTCGCCCGAAGCAGAAGAATGGGGAGGAGAAAGGACTGATTCTTGACCCAGGTCATCAGGATCCTCCCCACAGCTTACATCATAAACAACTTTCTCTTGTATAGATTTGTGGTATCCCTCACAACAATTATGACAAATTAACTCAAGGGGATACAACCTCTGACAATAGGCGGTGAAAGATGCATGGAATTCAATGAGTGAAGAAATGCTAGCAGGGCGTAAAGAATGATACCATTTACGCGCATCCCCTGCTAACGAGAACATGAACATTTTCAGTAATACATCCTCATGATGTATCTCCCACTGATGCATGAGTTCATGAAACTCACTGAGGTGCTGAGTAGGATTGTCCTCTTCACGCTCTCTAAACCTGGGCAAATAATCGCCCCATTCATCCATAGAGGGGACAACATTAGGAAAACCAGGAATAGCAGAAAAATTAAAAGGAGCAAACCTTCGAGCTAGGATTTCCTCCATATCGAACCAGTGGAGTCGCCAATTGATCCTTGAATCATGGAGTCGCCAGGTGAAAGATGCACAGCTTCAAATATGCCCGGTCCTTGTTCACCATCAAAGGCCATATCTTAACATTATCGTCACCCCAGGAAACTTCTCAGGCTGAGAAAGTAGCCGCTGAAACCCTCTCGAGAAAGCTCCTCCGGGTCATCTTTCAGGTGTGCCAATAGTGGCCACAACTGAAACAGTAAAGTGGAAACAATGGAGTTGCCACAGTGGAATCGCCAAGTGCACAGTAGCAATCTAAATAATTCTGATTTTTGATGCACCTTCATAATCAGTTGATCGTTGTTGTTATGCCCAGGGAAAATCTTCAACTTCATCCCCGACAATGGCACCAGAAATGTTGGCGACAGAAGTCACTCCTGGATTGCTTGCAGGAGCAGAGCCTGACGCCCATTAGTTTTTATGTCACGGTTTGATAAATGGGCGATCAAATGGGTAGAGACTCGAGGAGATATCACTCTAACTCAGGGACTGGATGTGGTACGTAAAGAACAAAGGAGGTCTGGAATCCTAACTTCAACCAGTGGGTTGATTAAAAGGTGAACAGGTGGAAGACTTGATAAGAGGAGTGAGCAAGCTACTTTAGGCAACAGGCTTTCTGCAATTTGTTGAAGAAAAACACTGAACGCGAGATCCTCAGGTTCAGGGCTTTGAGGTACTGATAAGGGACTTGACTGGATTCTCCAATTCCAAGTCTTTCAGCGTTAGGAAAGTCACAAGGACTGATTAGAAGCAATGCGACTATCACAGTGATCAAATTCTACATCATCCTATAACAGTTGCAACTCGGCTGGATTCTCCAATTCCGAGCAGCTCTAACACAGTTTGAACAAAGACACGAAAGAAACTGACATTCATAAGGCAAGAAGTCTCAAGAGTTCATACGTAACCGGAGATAATAGTGCTTCATTAAAGTTTTACAACCGGGAGCTCTGCTCAACCATCGATGCTTACAAAAATGGTGAAAACGCCTACATATACTCAAAAACCACCACAGCAACAAAAACAATACGTTGCATTAAATAATTGCGTCTGCATGGCTTCGGACAGTCTGCCCATGCAGACTCATGACGATCGTGCACCCATGACAGACGCCATCTTAACTGCGCATGGCTCCAGCAAGGGGAGTAGCTGAGCCATTTAAATGCCGAGCTAGCGTGTGTAGACCTCCTCCGGCTGGTCGTGAAATCGGGCCTGGCTTCTCTGGAAGAATGGGTACACAGGACCCTTCTGAGCAGACTGTTGGTCAGACCCTCCATGCCTTGCAATTAATGATTGAGGCGAGGCCTCAACCACCCTCTCTTTTCTTCATTCATTCCTGGTAGCTACTGGGATTTAGCCCACATCGAATCAGTACCTGGGACATCACCGTGCCTTCCTGCTCTCAGGATCATTTTAAATCCCCTCTTCTGAGCCGAAGCGGCTCTTTAGATTCCTTTCGGGAATCACTGTGCAAACCTGATCCACGAGTCCTTTTGACTTTCCTCTCAGCCTCTGCACCTAGCCTTGGTGATCCCTGACTCTATATCGGGGTTTCGAGGCTTCAGACTTTCCGCTGCCACCAACCACTATCCTCGTGAATCCCCGATCCTCGATTCTCCGATGAGCGCTTCCACATACTGGCCCTCCCGGCTCAGCTCCCGCTCATATGACCAATCCCCGTGACCGCGACCTTATTCCACTCCTATCGGGGTTTCGACGTTTGCAATGTCAACATGCGCCTGTCCTTAGGAATCCCGATCCTCCGATCCCCGATGCACTTCGGCCTTAGCCCTTTGGTTGCGCCTGGTCCACGTGACTGCCTCCCTATAAGACCGTAGCCTTATACTCCATTGTCGGGGTTTCGGACTTTTTGATGTCGAAATGTGCAAGTCCTCAGGACTTGCGATATACCGATCCCCGATGCGCTCCTTTGTGCGTTTGCCCCTGCTGGCTATAACTCCTGGTCAATGTGACCATTGCTCCATGTGACCACAGTACAACTCCCCATCAGAGTTTTGAGATTCGCGGTTTCAAAATGCACGAACTCCTTGTGCACGGGATCTCCGATATCCCGATTCTCGATATGTCGATGAAGCCCTTCTGTGGAGCTTTCGTCGATGGCACTAGATGATATCACTAACAAGAATTATCGCTAACACCTTCAATGTACAATCCTTTTTATAATGCCCAGCTTTACTGCATTTCCAGCATCTTCGCTTCGACTGAACTGGGGATTTAGATCTACCCTTTGAATTTAACTTTCTACCGAAGAATATACCTTTATCTCTGTCTCTCGATCGACCTCTCACTACCAGAGCATCTTTGGTCAATCCTTTCATGTTCCTCCTTCTCATTTCTTCTAACACCAGAGAAGGAACCACGTCCTCTATCGCTAGTGTTTGTTGTATTACTCCCAATATCCAAGACTAAGTTATCCCAAGAGTCTGGAAAAGAACATAACCGGTTGATACGCTTGTCCTCATCAGTGATCTTAATATCCATAGATGATAACTTACTTAACACGCTATTAAATGCATTTAAATGCTCAGTCACTGAATTTTGATCACTCATCCTCAAAAGATACAATTTCTTTATGAGAAATAACTTATTTACCATAGATTTCGACCGGTATAAGCTTCCCAGCTTGTCCCATTGTTTCTTGGCCAAATCTTCTCCCAAGACATTCAGCAGCACTGAATCTACAAGACAAAGTTGAATTGTACTTCTTGCTCTTCTTTCTAGTTTATCCCATTCTTTCGTCGACATGCCTGTCGGTTGGGTACCTAGACAAAGCATTGTCCATTGTTCTCAATCTACAAGAAGATCTTCCATTTTAAGCTTCCAAAGCTCAAAAGTTCGACAATTGAATTTTTCCACCTCTATTCTAGAACTTCTCGCCATTATTTACCACGATCTTTAACGGAATTGATTGCTTACAACTTTTACTGTAACTAGGATTTTGTTCTCATGTTCAATATTGGAAAATCAAGATCCGATATACTAACCAAAGCATGGCACCACTCTGAACACTCACTTGTCAAGGAAAACCTAATATCTGATACCACATGTCAAGAAATGTAGGACACTTCCACACTAATCATAGAAGAAGAGAAGAATAATTTAATCAAGAACGTAAATGAAACAAGCAATCACATAGTAAACTGAGATTTTACCCTGGAACCCTTAACCGAGAGAAACCAACATTCCTTTGAGCGTTATATTCTCTTGTTGTCTTATTCAATTTGAATAAAAGGCTACATTTATAACCTTGGTCCACACCTAAGACACAATCGACATCATACCCTCTTTCTTGCGCAAGAACAACCCTGTAGCCAAATAAGCTTAGATATGCATGACCAACAACCTATGATTTACCATGCATTAGAATTACAACATTTCACATTTTCGCATTACCCTTTACAGAGTTATGACATGCCTCTTTATAGGCTTTTCAATAGGCCAAAACCCTAAATATTGGTGCCCAAAAATGATTACATATCCATGCATATTATTGGCTACAAATCCCGCAAATCCTAGGATTTTGTTACAGTCAGGTTACCAGTTGGCCTTCATTTGGTCTCTAGTTGGTCATCTCACACTCGCACTTCAACCTCTTGTTGGTTGAATTTATCATTGATATCTACGACTTCAACTTTTCCTGATCGACTTCTTCTACCTTCGACTTGTTGTCGATCCACCTCTACTTCGATCATCAGTCTATCTACCTCGACTCTACTTTCAATGCAAATAATATAAAAACCCAACATTCTCCCACTTGTTGTCTTCTTTGTTGAAACATGAGATTCCTGAACTTTCGTTCACACACTAAGGGCAGCAGTGCCCATTGCCTCTTTGCACCCAGAGAACTTCACAACACTCACAGACTTGGCCAACAAGTCTACTGTGTTTTCCAACGTGTCTACTTTCTCCAGTAGCACCTTGTTACTCTCCACCATATCTCTCACGAAATGGTATTGTACATCAATGTACTTAGTCTTTGAATGATAAGCAAGGTTCTTTGCCAGAAATATTGCACTTTTCCTGTCACAACTTACCTTCATATATTTCTCCTCAAACCGGATTCCTAAACACAACCTTTGAAGCCATACCACTTCCTTGCTTCCATGAGTGGCCGCCATGTATTCAGCTTATGTCGTTGACAAGGGTACAACTGCTTGTCGCTTACTCATCCATCCTATTGCTCCACCGAGCATTTTGAAGATATATCTGTTAATCGACCTCCATCGATCCAGATCTTCAGCCCAGTCGGCGTCGACAAAGCCATGTACATTTACTTTACCACTTTCACCTCCATGTTTTCCTTGGTAGCATATAGCATAGTCGTTTGTGCCACACAAATACCTAAATATTATCTTGACAGTTGTCCATTGCTCCTTTCCAACTGTTGACATCTACCTTCTCAACACTCCCACGGCATGGGCAATATGTGGTCGAGTGCATATCATGACGTACATTAGACTACGAACAACACTTGCATATGGAACATGTGCCATGTCATTTATTTATTCCTGTGTCTTTGGACAATGTTTAGAAGAAAGCCTTGCTCCCACTGGAATTGACAGCTTCACCGGTTGCAATCCTGCATCTTCAATCATTTTAGAACTGTATCAATATACTTCATCTATGAAGGAGACATAATACAGGGATCCACCAAGTGAAGGCATTGTAACTTGTCCAAACACATCACTGTGCACTAGTTCGAAAATCCCATTTTCCCTTATTGCTCCATATGGGAACCTCATTCGACTTTGTTTTCCATATATGCAATGTTCACAAAAGTTGACTTCTAAACCACATTCAAGAAAATCTTCGACCATAACTTTTCTTTACATATCTTGAAGTCCTTTTCTCCAATGTGTTCTGTCCTCTCATGCCATAACCTAGTCTGGTCGATCTCATCATGTCTTGTCGAGTCGGTTTGAACCGACTTGGCTCGAGTTGAGTCAAGTTGTGTCGATATCGAGTCAGGTCAAGTCACAGTTGAGTCGATTTCAAGACCAACGATGTTGTTGCATCCAGTCATGTCGACATTCCCTAACAACTTGTACAAGGTAACAATCAAAACTCCTCTCATTAAGACCATCGCAACTCTGACCATCTTGCATGAATCCTTCTGAAATAGAGTATGTACACCTACATCACTCATCTTGTTGATAGATATCGGGTTTCTTTCCAAACCCTAAATGTGTAGCACACTTGGAAGTGTTATTTTCCTCCCATCCTACAGTGTCAATCAAACTCTTCCCCATTCGACAATTATGGTTGTCGAGTTGTCCCCCAAGAACACATCACCCTCATCATATTGTTCATATTCACAGAACCATTATTTATGTGGTGTCATGTGATAGGATGCTCCTAAGTCGATCAACAACACATCTGAATCTGACTGTGTACTGGTCGATGCCAGATACACATCACCTCCTTTGTCTAAGGTCGTATTTCTATTAGTCGATTTCTTCTCATCAGATCCAACATTGACTTTTGTTGCCTTCAACATACAATCATTTTTATAATGCCCAACTTTAACGCATTTCCATCATCTTCGCGTCGACTGAACCATGGATTTAGATCTACCCTTCGAATTCAACTTTCTACCAGAGAATCTACCTCTATCTTTGTCTCCCAGTCGACCTCTCACTACCAGATCATCTTTGGTCAATCCTCCCATGTTCTTCCTTCTCATTTCTTCTGACAAAATAGAAGCAACCACATCCTCTAGTGCTATTGTGGTTGTATTACTCCCAATAGCCATGACTAAGTTATCTCAGGAGTCTGGAAAAGAACATAACATGCTGATACACTTCTCCTCGTCGGTGATATTAATATCCACAAACGATAACTGGCTTAGCACGGTATTAAACACATTTAAATGCTCAGTCACCAAATTTCCATCACTCATCCTCAGAAGATACAATTTATTTCTAAGAAACAACTTATTTACCAGATATTTCGACTGGTATGAGCTTCCTAGCTTGTCCCATGGTTTCTTGGCCAAATATTCACCTGAGACATTCAACAACACCGAATCTACAAGACAAAGTTGAATCATACTTCTTGCTCTTCTTTTGAGTTTCGCCCATTCTTCCATCGACATGCATGTCGGTTGGGTAACTGGACAGACCGCTATCCATTGTTCTCGATCTATAAGAGATCTTCCATTTGAAGCTTCCAAAGTTCAAAATTTTGCCCATTGAAATTTTCTATCTCTATTCTGGTACTGCTCGCCATTCTTTACCATGATATTTAATACAATTTATGACTTACGAATCTTACTATACCTGGGGTTTACTTCTCAAATTCAATATTGGAAAATCAAGATCTGATATACTCGCCAAAGCATAGCACCTCTCTGAACACTCACTTGTCATGGAAAACCTAAGCTCTGATACCACATGTTAGGAAATGCAGGGCACTTCCACACTAACCATAGCAGAAGAGGAGAAGAATGTAATCAAGAATGTAAATGAAACAAGCAATCACACAATACATCGAGATTTTACCCTGGAACCCTTAACCGGGAGAAACCAACATTCCTTTGAGCATTCTACTCTCTTTTTGTCTTATTAAATATGAATAAAAGGTTACATGTCTAACCTTGGTCCACACCTAAGACACAATCTACACCATACCCTCTTTCCTGCACAAGAACAATTGTGTAGCCAAATAGGCTTACATATGCATGACCAACAACCTATGATTTACCATGCATCAGCATTACAACATTTTGCATTCTCGCATTACCCTTTACAGATTTACAACACGCCTCTTTATAAGCTTTTCAATAGGAAAACCCTAAATATTGGCACCCAAAAACGGTTACAGATCCATCCATATTATTGGCTACAAATCCTGGGATTATCTTACAGTCGACTTCCAAGTAGGGTTACCAATTGGAATTCATTCAGTCTCTAGTCGATCGTCTCAGGTCCTCATTTCGACCTCTTATCGGTTGACTTTGTCATCGATATTCGGTCGACTTCTTCGACCTTTGACTTGTTGTCGATCCACCAACTTCGACAGTCAGTCGATCTACCTCAACTTGACTTTCATTGCAAAGAATATAACAACCCAACATTCTCCCACTTGTTGTCTTCTTTGTTGAAACATGAGATTCATGAACTTTCATTCACAAAAGCAGGGAAATAATGCCCATTGCCTCTCTACACCAAGAGAACTTCACAACACTCACAGACTTAGTCAATGAGTCTGTTATGTTTTGCAACGTGTCTACTTTCTCTAGTAGCACCTTGTTAATCTCCACCATATCTCTCACGAAATGGTATTGTACATCAATGTGCTTGTTATTTGAATGATAAGCAAGGTTCTTTGCCAAAAATATTGTGCTTTGACTGTCGCAAATTACCTTCATAGCTTTCTCCTCAAACCAGATTCTTGAACACAACCTTTGAAGCCATATCGCTTCATTGATTCCATGAATGGTCGCCATGTATTCAGCATCTGTCGTTGACAAGACTACAACCGCTTGTCGCTTACTCATCCAACTTATTGCTCCACCGAACATTTTGAAGACATATCTCATGGTCGACCTCCGTTGATCTAGATCTCCAACCCAGTCGGCATTGACAAATCCATGTACATTTATTTTACCACTGCCACCTCCAGGTTTTCCTTGGTAGCATATAACATAGTCCTTTGTGCCACACTAATACTTGAATACTCTCTTGACAATTGTCTAGTGCTCCTTTCCAGGTGTCGACATGTACCTGCTCAACACTTCCATTCCATGGGAAATGTTTGGTCGAGTGCAGACCATCGCATACATTAGACTACTAACAACACTTGCATAGAGAAAGCATGCCATGTCCTCTATTTCTTTCTGTGTCTTTGGACATTGTTATACAGAAATCCTTGCTCCTGTTGGAATTGGCACCTTCACCGATTTGTAATTTTGCATGTTGAATCGTTTAAGAACTGTTTCAATATACTTCGTCTGATTCAACCAGAGATATCTAGCAACTCGATCTCTCTTAATCTGCATTCCCAGAATAAAGTTAGTTGCACCGAGATCTTTCATGTCTAACTTTGAGGATAACTGCTTCTTCACCTCCTTTATTGCATCCATGTTTTTTCCAATCAACAATACGTCATCGACATACAAAGCTACATATATGAAATGCCCACCTTCTTCCTTGGAATATATGCAATGATCAACTTTGCTTCTCACAAATCCCAAACTAAGGATGTATGTGTCAAACTTCTGGTACCACATCCTTGGTGATTGATTTAGACCATAAAGGGATTTTTTGAGTTTGCACACCAACTCTCACTTTTCGTTTAATATAAATCCTTCAGGTTGTTTCATGTAGATTTCTTCTTCTAGGTCCCCATGTAGAAACGTTGTCTTCACATCCATCTGTTCTATCTCCAGATCGAATGTTGCAACCAAAGACATTAGTTCTCTAATGGAAGTTATTTTTGCAACATGGGAAAAAATCTCACCGAAGTTGACTCCCTCGACTTGGGAATAAATTTTCGCTACCAGTCGAACTTTGTACTTCTTAACTTGCCCTATAACATTCATCTTCTTCTTGAACACCCAATTGCTACCAATGTTCTTCCTTCCACTAGGTAACTTGACTAAATTCCATGTCTCATTCTTGTACAAGGATTCAATCTCTTCAACCATGGTGTCCTTCCAGAGTTTACCCTCTACGGAGTCGACTGCATCACCGACCGACTTGGTCTCATCATCGATGGTAGTTAGCACGACTATGGAACTGAAGTCGGGCAGACTATATCTCTCAAGTGGTTTTCTTATTCTTTATGACCTCCTTACCACCATATTCAGTTGTTCCACCTCTTCCTCATATTCATTCGACTCATCTGAATCATCTTCTTTGTTCCTTAGTTTAAACTACATCGTATCAGGATTATTCTCGGTCTGAACAACTCCCTCAGGCTTGAATTTAACTCAGACTTCTCTGAAGACCACATCGCAACTGTAGATTGTTCTCCTTGATGCAGGATCCCAAAGTTTATATCCTTTCATCCCTTCTTTCTATCCGATGAAATTACATTTGACTACCTTCTTGTGTAGCTTGCTCCTATTTTCCTTGGGAACGTGCACAAATGTATCACAACCAAATACTTTGAGATGTGCCAGTGAAGGCTTATTACCAGACCATACCTCATTTGGAGTCATGTCGACTAGCGCCAACGAAGGAGACATATTTACCAGATATCTTGTAGTCTGGTCCTTCTCATATTTTGCTATATCTTTGTATATAAGAAAAAGAGGAGTACCGCCTCTCTAAAAACGTTGCAGGATTCCTATCCTCGTGAGGTTGACTTTAAGACTGTAAAACAATATTTTAGGCATATTTGAACGTGATACCACTTGGTTCGTATTATTGTCTAATTAGTATGGGTTGGTTGGACAAGCATCATGTTGTCCTAGATTGTTACAACAAGGATTTCACATGTCTTGTTGAGGAAGGGAATTCAACGAAAGTTCAAGGTATTGCAAGACCTATATCTGTTAGAGAGATTCCACATTGCAGCTGAAAAGATGTTTTAGAAAAGGGTGTCAAATATATCTAACCCATACGAAAGAACTAACCAAGGATAAGGTATCAAAACTTGAAGACTTTTAATTTATGAAAGACTATAAAGATGTGTTTTAGGAATTGCTAGGATTTTCGCCAAAGATGAAAATTGATTTCTCTATCGATTTGATGCATGGAGTTTCCCCAGTGTCTATGACTCCCTATGGAATGAGCACACTAGAACTGAAAGAGTTGCAGATGCATCTAGAAGAGTTATTGAAAACGGGGTACATACGCCCAAGTGTTTCACCTTGGGGTTCCCGAGTTCTTTTTGTGAAGACAAAGGATGGAACTCTGAAGTTTTGTATCGACTTTAGATAACTAAACAAGGTTACAATAGAGAACAAGTACCCTTTTCCAAGGATTGATGATATCTTTTATTAGTTGAAATGATAAAGGATATTTTCCAAGATTGACCCAAGATCAGGTTATCATCAAGTGAGAATTAGAGAAGTAGATACTAGTAAAACAACCTTTCAGACAAGGTATGGCCATTATGAGTTTTTGGTGGTGTCATGTGGGTTGACAAATGCACCAACTATTTTTATGTGTTTAATGAATGGAGTGTTCATATATTATTTGGACAAATTTCTTATTGTCTTCTTAGATGACATTCTTATATACTCCAAGACATAGGAGGAGCATGAGCATCATTTGATAATGGTGCTATAAGTGTTGAGGGAGCACCGATTGTATGCCAAATTGAGCAAGTGCACTTTCTATCAAAGGGAAATCCATTATTTGGGTCACATTATCTTAGAGGAGGGCATAGCAGTGGATCTGGAGAATATTGAGGCTATCAAAGGGTGGCCTAGACAAATGAATATTTTAGAGGTGAGATCCTTTATGGGTCTCACTACCTATTATAGGATATTCACTGAATTTTTCTCCAAGATTGCACTTCCAATTACTTCATTACAAAAGAAAGGAATAAAATTTGAATGGGCAACAAAGTGTGAAGAGAATTTCCAGCACTTGAAGGAATAGTGAGCCAGTGCACCAATTTTAAAGAGTGAAAATCCAAATGATGATTTTGTTATGTGCATAGATGCATGCAAAAAAGGGCTTGGTGGAGTCCTTACCCAAAATGGGCATGTCATATGCTATGAATCTAGGAAACTCAAAGAGCACGAAATAAATTATGTTACCCATGATTTGGAGCTTACAACTATTGTTAATGCATTGAAAATGTGGAGACATTATATCATGGGAAGAAACATTGAGTCGAGGATAGACCACAATGATCTTACTTGTTTGGACAACCAACACTAAATGCCAGACAAATTAGATTGCTGAAATTTCTCAACGAATATGACTTTGACATCAAGCATATCAAAGAGAAAGGGAATAAAGTGGTCGATGCACTCAATGAGAGGGTGCATGAAATGCATGTTATAGCCACTAGTATGTACAATTCATATTTAAAAATAAAACTTTTGGAAGTTGTAGTAGCAGACCAACATTATGTGCAAATTAAAGAAGGCTTACAGTAGAGTAATGTACAGCATAAATTTAAAGATTATAGGCTAGACAAGAACAAAATCCTCTTGTACAGGAACAAAGTTTATGTTCTTAATTCTAAAAAATTGAGAAATTTAGTTCTAAAAGAAATGTACAATGTGTCATATAGTTGACATCTAGGGTACCCAAAAACTATTACAGTTGTAAGAGTCTTGTATTATTGGCCTGGAACGAAGAAAGATGTGGTTGATTATATAGCTAGATGCATGGAATGCTAGAAGGTATAGGTTGAGCACAAACATCCAGTGATTTGATCTGGCGTGACACTGATACCAAACTTGATTTGGTTCTAGGCCACTTAACAAAGGTTGGATTTACAATTACAGATCTATTGAACTCGATTGCATCAAAGGTGAAAAGATGTATTTATGAAGGCTTGAATATTAACTTGGTGAATGTGTTGTTAGTCTCATAATACATTACTTAATGCATTTAATAATCATATTTGGGGAAATAAAAACATGCATAAGAAAACATGAGACACGATATCAACACATGATGCAAGAGATCACCGAGTTGTTAAGGGAGTTCACCATAACCTTTTGGCTACGTCTTCGGGCTCATAAAATCCATGACCCACTTCATTCTCTTCTTCAAATATTCTCTCCTTTACAATGCAAAGGGTTGAATTCCCACATCAGCAAGTGGCAGTAGAATTCCCACAACATGTGGCAGTATCGAAGAGATGCTCTCATGTACAATGCAAAGAGCCAGATTCTCACAAGAATGTGTCCATGTCACTCCTAGAAAGAGACAATCTCCTCCGACAGTACAAGGCTAGATCTCTCACAATCATGTGGCAATGCCTCTCCTACAAAGAGACGATCTCTTATGACAAAGGTTGATCTCTCAAAAGCATGTGGCATCAAATGGACTCTCTCATCAATTCCATAAAGGGACCCCTCAAGGGGTGATCCACCAGGGGATGAAACCCAAAGCTTACATAAGGAGTTTATATAGTTTTCCTTAGCTCCATAATTCAATGAGACAAGATCCATAAATTTAGGATCTAATAACTACTCAAAGACAAAAATGAGAAAGCATCTCAAACAACTTATGAGACCCTTAACTTCCTCGTTGAGACTAGGAAACCAATTTCCCCTTAAAATTGGGAAACTAATTTGTGAGTTGGATTCTCTCACAAAACTAATATCCCATTTTTACAATTAAATGAATAATACATGAGATTCTCAAACTCACTTCGAGCATTAATCATTTTTCTAATATGCATGAATAATACATGATTTTCTCATACTCATTTCAAGTATTAATCATTTTTACATTTTAAATAATTTATTCATGAGCATTAATTATTCTTTACCATCCATCATCAATTAGAATTTTAATGATATTCACCATGGTATACAAAATTATAATTCATTATGTGGAGATCCTCCTCGATCAACCAACAGGATTGCTACAACCATTGTCAATTTGTATATGGAAATGGGAGATTGTTACTATTGATTTTGTCTTCGAGCTGCTCATAACAACAAGGCAACTTGATTCCATCATGGTAGTGGTGGACAAGCTTACAAAGGTTGCACATTTTATTCTAGTCAAGATGGCTCATAAGGAAACCAACATTGCAGATATTTATATAAAGGAAATTTCTACGCTACATGGAGTGCTTAAGGAAATCGTATCTAATAGAGATACCAAGTTCACTTCCAATTTTTGAAAAGGACCGTTTAAAGAATTTGGGACCAATCTAAATTTTAAAAAAACATATCATCAAGATTCAGATGGGAAAACATAATGGATCAACCAAATAATTAAAAATATACTAAGAATGTATGTAATGGACAAGCCTTCTAAGTGGGAAGATTATCTTCATTTCATTGAGTTTGATTATAACAATGGGTATCATGTATCATTGAATATGAGCCCATTTGAAGCCTTGTATGGTAGAAAATGAAACATACTAGTGAGTTGGGATAATGTAGTAAATAGAGCCATTATTGGGCCGGAGCTACTCAAAGGAATGGACAAGAATATGGTAAATATAAAACAAAATTTAAAGATTACACAAGGCAGGCAAAAAAGTTATGTAGACAAAGGAAAATCTCATAGAGAATTCAGAGTGGGTGAGCATGTGTTTCTAAAATTAAAGGAAAAATGAATCTCGACGAAGTTGGGAAGCTGTCCAAAGTTGGCAATGAGACATTGTTTGTTGTTTGAAATCCTAGAAACAATAGGCCATGTTGTATAAATGCTTCCATTACCTGCATCCATGCATGTTAATAATATGTTTTAAGTGTCTTTGTTGAAGAAGTATGTGCTTAATCCTAACCACGTAATTAATTGGGCTATGATCCAGGCAGAGAACGGAGGGGACTTCTGAGTGCAATCAGTGTGCATCCTAGACTCGGAAGTCAAATTGCTTAGAAACGAAGCCATTGGCCTAGTAAAAGTCTAATGGACTTGTTATGGTCTAGAAGATGCCACACGGGAGCACAACAAGGCCATGTGAGAGGAATACCACATATTTTTGTAGATTTACGAGAAAAATTGAATGTACATTTGTGTATACATGCATAAAGACTCCACTTTGGTAATTGGAATTCCTGGAGCCACAACTCTAAGACTTATTGGCAAACCCGTGTTGGAGCCCTGGAAGGGAAGTGGGACTGTAGTGAAAAGAAGGGGGTACACTTCCTTGGGTTGTGCGGGGTGAGGGGAATGAGAGATTGTTGGTTGGAATTGTTGTGGGAGTTATTAAACCACAAAAGTATCAAGTAGTGTGATGTAAAACTATGTATAGGTATCCATGTACACTTGTATGGTGATGTGCACCGAGAACAATGCAAAAACAAGGGGGAGAAGATTGTAACACCCTACTTCTGCCCCCCAAATTATAAATTTATAATTGTATATGTAATGAATGTCCAAGGGCCAAGCGATGTAATATGTAAACATCGTGCATTAAAAATAATAAAAAGGAAATACATCATCGATTGTAGATAGATAAGGACCAAAGTCATAAGGGGATATGATTCCACAATAGAATGGGCTAAAATGGAGGTTTGAGGGAACCCAATGTGCATAGAATCTTATTCCATTTTCCTAGATCCATTTCCTAACTATCCCCTTTGACTTATTAAAATCAATCATTGAATGCATGTAACATGGTTGGTGGAAGAGTCATCTCACCTAGTTATGAGAGCATGGGCCAAGCACACTCATGATAAGAATTGCATCATTGAATGCATGTAAGAGGTTGAGTAAGAGACAACATGGGTTTAGCACAATAATTTCTTAGGGATTGTGAGACTCAACCATGAAGGGAAAATAAAATTTTGAGTAGGGAAGAGAGCATTTCTTACAGTTGGAAATTTGGAGGAAAAACTAGAGTTTAGTGATGGAAAATAGTAGGCATCCATATTGTGTATTGAAGACAAGTTACCAAAGCTAGTAGCTATGCTAGGAATGAGTTTGTCATGCCTATAAGTAAATTTTTACTAAGAAAAAACACAAGAGCCTATGTAATCGTTGTTGTGTGCACTCTTGTTGCAGCTGGATTTCCTAGAGCACCCAGTGGAAATATTCTTGGCTAGTATGTGTTGGAGCCTAGAGGGGATGGAGATTATCTAAGGGACTATGGTGTAGAGAAGGAAATATCATCCCTTGGGTTGTGCAAACTAATGGGGAAGAGAGTTGGGTGGTTGGAATTGTTAAGGGAGTCGGGTCACTAATAATTTAATGGGTATTTGGTTGTTAGAGTGGACAATCATAGGAGACTATTTGTCCTTGTGGACTCACATCTACAGCTCAGGGTTACTATTGAGAGAATTAGAGAAGTAGAGTCTACGGTTGGGTGGAACGTTCAACATCTAGAGTTGGTTTGTGTAAATCTTCATAAAGATAAGTGTTTTGATCATTGTTAATTTACTATTTTGATGTTGTGATTAATTGTTATGTTTTATATTGTGTTTATGTATGTTTAAATTTTGTTGTTTACATCAACCATTTGTATTCACAAATTTGAAATTATCAAAGGTTGCATGATCATTTTTATTATGTTGCATGCATGTGTTTGTATTAAAATGGTACCAGACATGAGTTATGTCAAATTTGGTTTAGTGATTTGCCTATCATTGGGGTCTGGGTACGTCATAGTTAGTCCATGCATGCTAGAAGTTGAGTAACCCATTAGTTTATTGGAGAAAAATGCAAGGTAAAGGAGGTGAGTATTCTCCTTCGGCTTTCATTTTGGACCAAAAGGTACCTCCGCGAGAGGTTTGCGAGAGAATGGTGGATTTTCTAAAGCCCATATACTTGGATGTTAACAAGGGGAGTTCAAGGAACAAATAAACATGGTTATGGTCTACAAAGGGAGGAAACCCCTTGGGGAATGCACAAGGTTATTTGGTAAGAAAATTTCTATTAATGAGCTATCAGAGTGTGAAAGGTTAGCAAGGGACGAAGGGGATAGGGGTTTGAAGACCCCAAGGGTAAATACATTAAGGAAAAATCATTAGTGTGTCAAAACAAGGAAAAAATTGAAGATAGATTTAGGGGAAGACATCATAATATTTGAGGTTCTATGTAGTCTACAAGAGGAAGGCTCTCCTTTAGAAAACAATGGCTAATCTAGCAACCATAAAACTTATTAGCTAACCCTTTATACCCCCGCCCCACCTTAATTAAAGATATGTCATTTATGTCCTCTAGTGAGGCCACTAATATCTAAGAGACTCAAATGGTTTCCTTTATCTTTGAAATAACAAACAATAGAATAAGCAATTTACTTACCCAAATATTGTAGGGTATTGTCTAATGCTTTGGAAAATAATAGAGAACTTGTGTTCCAACTAAATTCCTTGGTTTTACTTGTCCTCCTTGGTAAGAATGATGCATTAACCCCTCATCCCCTCTCTTTTGTTCTTTGTGTTATGAGCTCAATGTTTCTTTATGGATTTTAATCACGAGTTCTTAAAAATCTACTCCTGCCAACTCAAACTTATCCTTTAGAGCTTCAAGGTTTATCGAACTACTACCCTCATCTAACCAAACCTTATAAGGTTGCTTCCTTTGCCATTCAAGTTTAGAGAAGTTTAAGGCACAATCATGTGCTATTTCACCATATGTATGGCATCTTGAACACCAAAACATAACCATCACATGATATGGAGTTCGAACATAGTTCCACTTACCAATTTGTATTTTGATGCCATTAGATAATCCCACCCTTATTAGTGGTTGAAAGAACAAATCCTTTCACCTAATAGAATATGTGCTCTTTGTGTCAGAAATAGGACATGAGCTCTTATCCTTAGAGTCGGGGAAATCCTTCTTAGTAGTTAATATATATGGCCCTTATTAGGAAAAGGTTCAATTTTGCGAGAATTTATTTTTACATTTACTAAAAATGACAAGATTATATTGGGGGGGGATTTTAACTTATGAATAAAGAGGCCTAGGATACGAGGAGAAATCAACAAGGTTAGATCCTTAGACTAAGTTTTTCCTCCATGAAATATGATATTTTGGCTTAGTAGATATGGAACTTTTAAAAATGGTCTGAACCCAGAGAAATCAAAGAATGAGACTAGACATGGTCACTAAAAGGTCAAGTAGATTTGGTTTTAGAGTATATTTTGGTTGATCATTAGAGGATGAAGTCTTGGGTGGAGTCAAGAGGTGACTCAAACCATATTCCAATCATATTAAAATTAGAAAATAAGGACCATTAACCCCTCGGTCCTTCCAAATTCAATATAGGATGGCTAGAGGATGAGGATTTCACTAGGTTGGTGAAAAAGGAATGTGTAAGGTATGATGAATCATCAAAGGAATCAACTAGATTTCAATTTGCTTCGAGTTTGAAGAAAATAAAATAAGTGGTGATACATTGGGTCTATATTATAAGTCAAAAGACAAAGCATGATGTAATTTATGTAGAGAGACAAGTACCAGAAATCTATGAATGGGATTTTGAGGCTAAATTTACGAAGGTATCTGGGCATGATTAAAATCTCTAGAAAAAATATCTTACATAATAAGGAAGCTCAATTGATACTAAAGAGCATAAATTTGTTAACGTTGACAAAAGGTGACGAGAACACTAAATATTTTTAGAATTGTGTCAACCATTGAAAAAATGTGAATAACAATTTGGGAGATAGAGACGTTGAATGGAAGTACTTAGAGGAAGTTCATGATATATTTGAGCAAGGGGTAAAACACTTTCAAAGACTTTATTGATAGTTGAGAAGGGTAAATATTGTTGGATCATTAATATTCCTACCTTTTACTCAAGATTTGCCTTTGAAGAGGCTCATGGCAGCCTAAATGAGGGAACCACAAAAGATCAATTAAAATCAGTTATGGTCACTTTTCAAAAATACAAAAACCCAGGGCCTAATGGATGCATTCTTGAACTTTTCTTGGGTTTTTTTTCATTTAATAGAAGAAGACCTTCTTGAGGTGGTGCAAGAATTAGGGCCAAAGAAAAGGTGCATGGAATCTTTAACTCTGCAATTTTATCCTTAATTCCCAAAAGGACAATCCTCAATCCATTCGATATTTATGACCAATCTCTTTGTGCAACTACATCTATAAGATAACTACCAAGTTAACATAATCAATAATTAATAAAATATTTTTAACTGCCATCTCTCAGGAACAAATTCGCTTTCTCAATGGAAGACGAACTCATAATGCTATAGGAGTGGCTTAGGAAGGGCTACACTCAATTAAAATGAATAAATTTTTAGTGGTGGTTCTGAAATTGGACTTATCTAAAGCATATTACATAGAAATTTGGCTCTATGCAAGGTTAATATCATTCCATCTTGGATTCTATTTACAGGTAGCGAACCGGATAATAGTCTCCTTGAATTATGTTTCTTTTGTAGTGTTTATTAATGGTTCATCGTTCAAATATTTTAATCCCTCTAGAGGATTAAGTAAGGGATGCCCTTTATCACCTTTTCCTTTCATTTTCATAGTCAAAGGTCTAAGTAGGGAAATCATGGAAGCAAAAAGAACTAGTGGTATAAAAGGGATTAAGAGAGGTAGATCTTCTTCTCGACACATCAAATATTTGTAGATGATGTACTTCTTTTTTGTGGTGGATCCATAAGGGATGCAAATAAGTTAAGAGAAATCATATATTTATATGGTGTTACATATGTCATGGAAACAAATGTATATAAATCCTCTATATACCTTAGTGTTGTGGAGGAGATTCGGGAAAGGCATTTATTGGAGGTCATTCTTTTTCAACAAGTGAATTTCAGAGAGGGTTTGAAATATTTTGGATTTCATTCGAATCCAAATGACTATGGAAAGAATGATTGGAATTGGTTAAAAGAGAATACTGAGAAGAGGATTAATCTATGGTGTGGAGGTGGTTATCTTATGGAGGGAGGGTAACTTTGGTGAAGCTTGTACTATATACAATTCATGTATATTGGCACTCCCTAGATTTCTTCCCTAAGGGGGTCCTTGAAAGAATAAGAAGGAATGTTTTTGAATTCATATGGAAGAGTACAAAAGAAAAGGAAGGTGTCCCTTTAATAAAATGGGAAGTAAGTCAAATCCCGGTAGAGCAATCAATTTCAATGGGCCTCGTCCTACATGTCGACCTAAGTTTGAAACCCGTCGCTATCGAGAGGAGACACCAAAAAATCCAGTCATGACAAGGGTTGGTGTGGCCCATGCCGAGTGTAATCCTCGAGTGATTTTGATGGCTTAGATGCCCCTGGGCTACAATTTTTCAACCACAAGCTAGTCCCACAGGTCACGAACACGCTAGAAAAAAACCAATAAAACGAGAAGTAATATCAAAACCAAAGGAAGTAGTGAGGAGGGGTTTAATAAAATATATTCTCTTTTGGTATGCCTTTGGTATCTAAAATGTTATGATCCAATGCCTTAAAAATGATAAAAAGTCAATGAGTGCAATCCACTTCAAGGGGGAAACCTCCTTTTACAACATATCCAATTCAGAATACAATATGAGACGAGATATATATATATATATATATATATCAGATAAAGGGTACAATTATAATGAAAGGGTGCAATGAAGGGGTTCTAGCCTGCATACAAATATAACACTAGAAATGTAATAATTCAATATATACGACAGACAAAGGGTACAATTATAATGAAAGGGTGCAATGAAGGGGTTCTAGCCTACATACAAATATAACACTATAAATGCAACAATTCAATATATAGGGCTTAATAAGGGGTTTTATACATAACATGGGGCTTTGTCTAGGGATTAACATGGCCCTCCCCTTCAAACAAGTGTTTTCCTCAACATTTGACTAACCACGGGTGTTTTTGCAAGAATAACCCATCTTCCTATGTCGCCTCTTCCATTGTCAGGCTCTTGCATATGACGAGGTACTTTGTAATTGATCGATTTCTCAGATACTCAATCCTTGTTCCAAGGATCGTTTTTGGTTCTAGTATGATTTTCCCTTCTTCATTAATCTCTAGTAAAATATTTTGGCCTAGGACCTTGTTGTCGATGACCTTCTTTAAGCAAGAAACATGGAAGACTATATGTACACGTGAAGATGGAGGAAACTCCAATTTGTAAGACATACATCCGATCCTTTGCAAAACCTTATAGAGGCCATAATATTTGGGTGATAATGTATAGTCCTTCTTTTGTTGCTTGAGAGACATCTATTTATATAGTTGTATCCTCATAAATACCCAATCCCCCACTTCAAATTTTGTTTCATTGCGATGTTGATCTACTTGTTATTTCATCCTATTTTGTGCTATAACCAAGTTGTCCTTCAATAGTTTGAGAACCTCTTGTTGGTTCCCTATGCAGTCCTTCATTGCTGGAACCTTTGTAGTCCCTTTCAAGGGTAATGTTATTGATGGAGGATGGTATCCATAAAGTGCCAAAATTGGGGACATTTTTTATGAAGTATGGAAGGATGTGTTGTACCACCATTCCACCAAGGACAACCACTTGAACCATTATGTCTATTTATCAAATGCAAAGAAATGAAGATATCCTTCTAGACATTTATTCACAATCCCAATTTTCTCATTAGAATGAGGATGATAAAATGAGTTGTGAGCCAATTGAGTACCCAAACAAGAAAATAATTCAGTCCAAAAATTTGCAATGGAAATTGGATCTTTGTTACTTACAATAATCTTGGGGACTCCATGTAAATTTTGAATTGTTTCCATGAATGGTGCGGTTATTGTACTAGTTGATTTAAAAGGGTGATAAAGAGAGCAAAAATGGGCATACTTTGTTATTCGATCCACTACTACCACGATGACAGTCTTTCCTTCAGATTTGGGTTTCCTGTAATAAAATCCATTGAAACCTCTTTCCAACGTTGACTTGGTATAGCTAATGGTTGTAAGAGACATGACGTCTTGATTGTCACTCCCTTGTTATCTTGGTATACCACACATTTAGACTCAAACTTTTGAACATCAATTTTAATACCTTCCCAAAAAACATCCTTCTTGATCCTATGGTACGTTTTCAAGAATCCCGAATGTCCTCCTATAGGAGAAGTGTGCAATTCTAGAAGGACCTTCTATTTGAGTTGGGAATTCTTACATAAATACAGGCGATCACAATACCCATGATACCATAGTAAATCTTTCTGCCATGCAAAATAATCTAATGAACTAGGGTCCTCTTGTAGTTGTTGAATGATCCTACATACCTCTTGATCTTGCTTCCATTCTATCCTTGCTTCTTCCACCCAATCATATTGTGTAGTATAAATAGCACATAATGAACCTTTTGTTTCTTCTTCTTTCCTTGAAAGGGCATCTTCCACAACATTTTGTTTTATTTTTTTGTAGATAATTTCAAAGTCATAACCTAGCATCTTTGTAACCCATTTATGTTGCTCTTCTGAAGATAATCATTGCTCCAAGAAGTACTTCAAACTATAATGATCTGTTTTTATTTTGATGTGTCTTCCTATTAGGTAAGGGTGTCATTTCTTGACTACATGTAGTATGACCAACATTTATTTCTCATAAATGGGTTTGAGTACGTTTTTCTTTTAATTTGGTTGCATTCAAAGACAAGGGGTCTTCCTTCTTGCATTAAAAGTGCACCAATTGCATGGTCCAAGGCATCACACTCCTCAATAAAAAAAATTGTGAAGTTAGGTGTGGTTAGGACGGGAGTTGCACACATATCCTCCTTAAGTTTTTCAAAAGTTTTGGTTGCTTCCAAGAAAATGTTTCCTTCTTTAATGATGATGTTAGAGGTGCTACTATTTGACCATAGTTCTTGACAAACTTGCAACAATAGCCTTCCAATCCTAATCCTCTAAGTTTCTTCAAGGTTTTGGGAATCGACCATTCCCTCGTGGATTTAATTTTGTTAGGGTCCACTTTTACACCTTCAGGAGATACAATATGACCCAAATATTCCAGTTCTTGAAATCCAAAGACACACTTGGAAGGATTTGCATAAGATTGTTGCTCTTCCAATAGTTGTAATACTCTATCAACATGTTGTACATGCTCTTCCCAATATTTGGTGTAGATTAGTATGTCATCAAAAAATACTAACAAATTTTTTCCAAGGAAGGGCTTGAAAATAGAATTCATCAAGCTTTGAAATGTTGAAGGTGCATTAGTAAGTCCAAATGGCATAACCAAAAACTCATAATGACCTTCATGTGTTCTAAAAGTTGTTTTGAGAATGTCTTCTTGCCTCATTTTGATTTAATGATATCCCGAATTAAGATACAACTTAGTAAGAAAATTTATCCATGCAATTCATCTAATAATTCATCAATGATAGGAATTTGAAACTTATATTTGATGGTCATTTTGTTGATTTGTCTATAATATGGACACATATGCCATGATCCATCCTTTTTTCGTAACCATCACCACTGGTGAAGAGAAAGAGCTTTGGCTAGGTTGAATGATGCCAACCTCTAACATTTCTTGGATCATATGCTCAATCTCACTAATTTATGCATATGGATACCTATAAGGCTTAATGTTAGGTGGTAAACTTCCTGGTTTCAAATGAATAACATGGTAATGATCTCGAGCAGGTGGAAGACCCTTAGGCATCTCTCTAAATACCTTGGAATGACTGTTGATCACTATCTATAGATATAATGGAGTAAAGGATATAGATGTTTGAACATCTAGTGAGAATAATTGTGCAATTACACCATGGTGACCCTTTTTGTCTAATTTTTCATTATATTAGACCTTATCACCTTAGAGGGTTTCCCTTGGATGCCTCTAAGCTCAATTTCCTTGCCATCTTAGAAAACTATCATGAAAATTAAGGGTCAATGTTCCCAATGATTATAACCATTGGACCCCTGATACAACATCGACACCACCCATTTGGATGGAAATCACGAGACTATCAAAAAAATATTCCCCTATATTGAGATTAATACTATGGCACTTCCTAGAATAATTTATGGTACCGCCATCTGCAATCATCACTTGAAACTCTAGTGTTGGATATGTTAGGAAATTGTACTTCCATGTTGAACCTAACAGAAGAGAGGAAGACAGATTTAAGCTAGAAAACAAAAGACAAAAAAAACACACAATACACAAAGATTTTACCTTGGAAACCCAAACGAGAAAATCAACATTCCTTGAGCGTCATGCTCTCTTTTTGTCTTATTCATTCAGAATAAAACGTTACATTCCTAACCTTGGTCTACACCTAAGACACAATCGACATCATACCTTCTTGCTTCACACAAGAACAACCTTGTAGCCTATTTGACTTACATCTACATGACCAACAACCTATTTCTAAATAATAGCATTAAGATCACTACAATATCATCTATCACCATCTAATATGATTACAACACGCCTTGTTTATGGGCTTTATAGTATAGGCAAATGTAATGTTCCTGACTTGGCTAGTCTAGGAAACGTTGCTAATGTGTGTGTAGGATCAAAGGTTTACAACATATAAATGATCATACAAATAATAAACGCGACAAAGGACTACAAAGTTTGTATTATGATATCTCTGTGGATTACAAAATGGCCGAATGCGACTGAATAAACTGACAATACTCGACTAGATCAACAAACAAAGGATCTTAGCCGGAATACAAATAAGCAATTGCGGTTGAATAAAATAACAACACTTGCCTAGATCAAAAGACAAAAGGATCTTAACCGAAATACAAATAAGCAACCAAAAGATAATACCCGAAATATGGGAGCACTGCGGAATCAATGAAGAATGATGGAAGACCTGGATGATCTTCCTAGTGACCAGGGTGTGTCTTTCAACATCAAAATCAACGAACTAGTGTCTTCCTCCTAGAATACATTGAACTATCTCTCATGAGATGCACCTCTTCTCCTCAATGACAAGTCATAATCTACATAATGATGAATTAGGTTGCTGACCCTTCCTTTATAGCTTTCCAAAACCCTAAATCATGCTAAAACCCTAATTCATTGTTGACTTCCAAAACCCTAAATCACTGTTGAAACCCTAATTCACTATTGACTTCTATTTTTAGCTCGTAATGACTTAAAAGCGCTTTTAACCCTTTTTAGCTCAATGTCACTTTCTGAATATAACACCTGTGACTAGAGTGACCTCTAGTAACCATGTTTACCCCTCTTTGGCCCTGGCTATAGTCTAACGGGGTGGTTTAGACCATTAAGCCTCCTCTCTGGAGCTCCTATTTGGAAAGGGACATTGCAATCCTCCCTTCTCGAAATTGCTCGTCCTCAAACAATACCAGTCTAGGGTGTTGCAACACCTGCTCGCTCTCCCAAGTAGCGTCCTCTACTCGAAGCCCTCTCCATCCGATCAAACATTCTCTGATGACCCTGCTCGACAGTTTCCTCTCCCGAAACTCCAAAATCTCCTTCGAAACTAACTCCAACTGTCCCTCCTCATCCAACGGGGGAAGCTCCTCGGATGTGCTAATGGATTGTCCCACTACCTTTTTTAGGCAAGACATGTGGAATACGTTATGAATCTTGCTCCCCTTTGGAAGCTCTAGCTCGTAAGCAACCTCGCCTATTCGGCGCATGATCCTGTAAGGACCATAAAATCTGGGTTTGAGCTTCTCGGCCCCACTTTTCTTCAGAGATGACTGTCTGTAAGGTTGGAGTCTCAAGAAAACCAAATCTCCAACCTCAAAGTTGCGCTCTATCCTGTGCCTGTTTACACTTATCTTCTGTCGGTTTTGTGCCATCTGCAGGTTCTCTTTCAACAACTTGAGAATCTCCTGACTCTCTATGATCCAATCCTTGGCCTTGGGAGCTCTGCTCTCCCCGAAGACCAAGTCTACCAAAGTGGG
>ML779521.1:146290-163527 GCA_009831015.1 Picea engelmannii | reverse complement strand
ACCAATGGACATGTGGAAGGTGGTGTTGTAGCAATGTTCTCCTAAATGTAACCACTTTACCCACGTTCTTTGTTGTCCTCCTACATAGTTCCTCAAATACCCTTCAACCCACTTGTTGACAATCTCGGTCTTCCCATCTGTCTAAGGGTGATAGCTGGTGCTAGGTGTCAACTTTGTCCCCACCAACCGAAACAACTCTCTTTAGAATGTCCCTATGAACTGACTGTCCCTATCACTGACGATGTTCTTCGGCAACCCATGAAGTCTGAAGACCTCCCTAAAGAATAGCTCAGCTACCTGAACTGCATTGTACTCTATCAATATGGCATAGAAGTGAGCAAACTTGGTCAATCTGTCGACCACTACATAGATACAGTCCTTACCATGGACCTTGGGTAGACCTGTGATGAAGTCCATAGATATACTCCCCCATTTATGCTCTGGAATGGGGAGTGGTTGAAGTAGTCTTGTTGGAAGAGCATGCTCTGACTTGTTCTGCTGGCAAGTCACACACTCAATGACATGTCTCATAACGTCCTGTTTGAGGCCCTTCCATGAGACCCTCTCTCTGATCTCTCTCTAGGTTTTGAAAAACCCCTAATGGCCTACTAGAGGCGAATCATGATCTGCGGTGAGGATATTCTTCTTGAGCCATGAATCTGGCACCAAGTAGACTCTATCCTTGGAAAATATGACATCTTCAATGACCCTATATCGATCATCCTGTATCTTCCCATCCAACACCTCACAAGCGAACCTGTTATTGGAATATTCCACTAACAAGTGGGATTTCCAATCTGATGAAATCTCCATTAAAGAACATGCCGTAGGTCTCCCCGATTCTGCATCGGCCATAATGTTCTTTTCCCCTTGACATAATCTATGTCAAAGTCGAATGCTTGTACCTTCGTCACCCATTGTTGTTGGCGCTCACTGAGGTCCTTCTGCTCAAGGAAATACTTCAAACTGTTGTGATCGGTCTTGACCACGAATTTGTTGTCCACCAAATATTCTCTGAACTTGGTCAAGGCATGCATGATTGCCAACATTTCCTTGTCATAAATGGAGTACAACCTCTCAGTTTGACTAATATTTCGGCTCTCAAATACAATGGGGTGTCCTCCCTGCATTAAAACTGCACCGATCCCTTCACCAGATGCGTCACACTCTAGTACAAATGGCAAGGTGAAGTATGGTAGTGCCAACACTGGACAAGTGCCCATGAATTCCTTCATGTGATCAAAGGCTTCCTATGATTTCTCAGTCCATATGAAGGCCCCATGCTTGGTAAGATCTGTCAGTGATGCTCTAAGCTGAGAAAAACCCTGGACGAACCACCTGTAATAGCTGCATAGCCCGAAGAAGCTCCTCAATTCTGTCATGTTCCTGGGCGTCGGCCAATCCAGAATGGCCTTAATGTTCTCTTGGTGCACTTGTACCCCCTGTGCATTGATGATGTGGCCTAAGTAAATCAACTATGTCATACCGAACTCGCACTTTGACTCTTTGGCATAAAATGGTTGTGCCTCCATGATGCTCAATACCTCATCCAGATGCCCCATATGCTCTTGCCATGACCGGCTATAGATCAAGATTTCGTCGAAGAAAACCAAGACTGATTTCCTTAACTGATCCCTGAATATATGGTTCATGCAAGACTGGAATGTAGCAGGTGCATTGGTTAGCCCAAATGGCATAACTAGGAACTCGAAGTGTCCAAAATGACATCAAAATGTTGTCTTCTCTATGTCCTGCTCTCGGATGTTGATTTGATGATATCCATAGCGTAGATCAATTTTTGAGAAGAAAACTACCCCATGTAGTTCATCCATCAACTTGTCAATGCATGGGATAGGGTACCGGTTCTTGATGGTTTTCTTTTTCAAGGCTCGGTAATCAATTCACATCCTCATGGTGCCATCCTTCTTCAAAACTAAGACAACTGAAGAAGCAAATGGGCTATTGCTCGGTCTGATGTGTCCCATCGCCAGGAATTCCTTGGTATCCTTCTCTATCTCATCCTTGAACCTCCTAGGATGACAATAGGGGGGGTGATCATAGGTTTTCCCCCCTCCTCCAACTCAATGGTGTGCTCAAATCCCCTATCAGGTGGTCTCCCTGGTGGAATTGCCTCAAAGACCTGCTGATGTCGTCCCAATAAATTCTTGATCTGTGTATGGTACTGTTGTCGACCTTCTGAATCCTTCTGAGTAGTGATCAAGCATTCTGTGACATATGCTACCTCCCCATGTCTAAATATCCTCTCCATCCTCTTGGTTGGAACAGTCCTGGGTGCTCCTGTTGACATACCTCTTAGAACAACCTTTTTCCCATCCTAATCTCTGAATCCCATTTCCAAGGTTTGGTAGTTGGTAGTGATTTTTCCCAAGGTAATCATCCACTGAACTCCTAACACCACATATGTGTCTGATATGTTAGCCACATAAAATGTGTCTCTCACTGTGTAGTTGCCTAACTTCATCTCTAAGTTTGGAACTTTGTCTAGACACTCCACTGTGTGGCCATCTGCTACCACAACATCAAACCCCTCAAACTCCTTTGTCTGAAGTGACCATATCGATACTAGTGAAGCGTCGATGAAGTTGTGGGTGGCCCCACCATCTATCAGGGCGATTGCTTGTTGCCCCTAAATAATCCCTCTGATACAGAGGGTATCATACCTGGGACCACCAGAAAGGGTCGTTATGACTCCTCCCTTTGTTGGTTTCCTCCTATTAGCCTGCTTTGGCGGTTGTGGGACTATTGGAGGATGGGCTCCTGCCGGTGTTGGTGGTCTACGGGGTGGTTGCTCCTCTGTTGTTGCTGACTCCTACTCTAAACTAGTGGATCCACTATCCTTCTCCTCCTCCTCACTATCCACACTATTTGTTGCTACCTCAATATAATGAATCACTCCCTTGCCCATGGACCTGTGGCTTGGGACCCAAGGATCTCTACAGCTGAAGCAAAGCTTCTTCCTCATAAGCTCTCGCCTAGTCTCATCATCCAACTTCTCCTTGCCCTTCCATTCTCTCTGGAATGGCTTCCTATCTCAATCCCTCTAGGGCACAAATGGTTTGGAGAAGGTTTTAGTCTTTGGCACCGAGTTTTCCAGATCTCGAGTGCAAAGGATGGCATCCTGCAAAGTGGGAGGCCTGTATGCCTTCACCGATCCTCTCAAAGGCTCTGTGAGTCCTTCTGTGAATAACATGATTAGTCTGGGCTCTGATATATCTGTCACTGCCATGACTACCCACTGAAACTCTATGATGAACACCTCTGTTGTGCCAGTTTTTCTCAACTAGGCTAGATCCCTGAAGTGTATCTTGGGATCCTTCCCTTCAAACCTGTCCATGAGCCTATCTGTAAACTCCCTATAGGAGGTGATGCAACTATGACCCAATGTCACCAGTCCATGATACCACCACTCGTGTGCCTCACCCTCTAAGTGTAAGGTTGTGAAACTAATGGCCTCTGTCTCGATCATTTGGTTGAGCTTGTAATACGTGTCCAAGCTCTGGCGGTGTATTTGGACGATCTGTTGAAAGAAGGGATGGTGAGTTTCCCAACTTTTCGGATGAAATCGAGGTTAGGCCCATGTTGTTATTGTGATCCTCCCCTTTGCAGCTCTCTGGGGTGGTTCCTGAGTCTGAATCCACAGTACTCAACTAAGGTCATGTCCTTATGGAAGTCATGACCCAATGCTGCGTACTCCCTCCTAACTCTGCAATCTCGTCTGCATGAGTGGGTGGCCTATGTGCTATTGGTGGCAGTGCAGCTATCGGGGATGCCCTCTAGAGATTGGGAAACAAGGGTCTAGGGATCCTACTCGCAGAGGTGTATGTGTGAGAGGTGACTGGGGTCTACTGCCTGCTCCTGAGTTCCCATGTGTTGCATGCAAGACTTGTGTGTCTAGGGTGCCCACTCTAGCCAATCTATCAACCACCTGTGCCAAGGACTGAGACATAGTCCGTTGACTAGCTAACATATCGTTGATAACTTGCATGAAAGATGTCTCTGGACCTACAGGGGCCTTTCCACTGTCCTCTGGTCACTCATATATGTCTCCTGGCATCCTCTTTGCCTCACGCTCTGCCCTTCTCTCTGCTTCTCTGTGTGCCCCTTCCTCTTCCTCTGAGCTAGGAGGAAAAGGGGGGAAATCGGGCCTATGCCTTCTTTCCTTATGGCCGTTGTAAGTGACATATTCGTCACCTACATGTTCACGACCCTCTGGGTATTCTGTTGCACTCATTGTCTTTAGTCATAGGCTAGCAGGACTAAAGCTCCGATACCACTGTAATGTTCCTGATTTGGCTAGTCTAGGAAACATTGCTAATGCGTGTGTAGGATCAAAGGTTTATAGCATATAAATGATCATACAAATAATAAACGTGACAAAGGACTGTAAATTTTGTATTATGATATCTCTGTGGATTAAAAAATGTCTGAATGCGGCTGAATAAACTGACAATACTCAACTAGATCAACAGACAAAGGATCTTAGCTGGAATACAAATAAGCAATTGTGGCTGAATAAAATAACAACACTCGGCTAGATCAAAGGACAAAAGTATCTTAGCCGGAATACAAATAAGCAACTAAAAGATAATACCCAGAATATGGGAGCACTGTAGAATCAATGAAGAATGATGGAAGACCTGGATGATCTTCCCGGTGACTAGGGTGTGTCTTTCAACACTGAAATCAACCAACTGTGTCTTCCTCCTGGAATACACTGAACTATCTCTCCTGAGATGCGCCTCTTCTCCTCAATGACAATTCATAATCTGCATAATGATGAATTAGGTCACTGGCCCTTCCTTTATAGCTTTCCAAAACCCTAATTCACTGTTGACTTCCAAAACCCTAAATCACTACTGAAACCCTAATTCATTGTTGACTTCTATTTTTAGCTCATAATGACTTAAAAGCCCTTTTAACCCTTTTTAGCTCAATGTCACTTTCTGAATATAACACCTATCACTGGAGTGACCTCTAGTAACCCTGTTTACCCCTCTTTGGCCCTGGCTATAGTCTAATGGGGTGATTTAGACCATTAAGCCTCCTCTCTGGAGCTTCTATTTGGAAAGGGGTATTACAACAAAGCCCTAAAGAAAATCGCCCAAAAATGATTACATATCCACACATACCATTGGCTACAAATCTCACGAATCTCGAGATTCTATTATAGTCGACTTCTGGTCGGATTACCAGTCGACTGCCAATCGACCTCCATTCGGTCTTTGGTTAGTTTCCACACAACCGCCTATCGAACTCTTTCCAGTTGACCTATTCAACTCGTTGTCATTACTTCAACTTCAACTTTTCCCGGTTGATCCACCTCGACCTTCAACTTTCATTGCAAAGAATACAACAACCCAACATCCTCCCACTTGTTGTCTTCTTTGCTAAACCGAGATTTTCCTGAACTTTTGTTCATAGACCCAGGGCAACAATGCCCATTGCCTCTCTGCACCAAGATAACTTCATAGAACTCATAGACTTGGTCAAAGAGTCTGTTATGTTTTTTAATGTGTCTACTTTCTCTAGCAACACCTTGTTGCTTTCCACCATGTCTCTCATGAAATGGTATTGTACATCAATATGATTAGCCTTGGAATGATAAGTTGGGTTCTTTGCCAGGAATATTTCACTTTGATTGTCACAACTTATCTTCATAGCTCTTTTCTCAAACCTGGTTCCTAAACATAGTATTTCCATCCATACCGTGCATTTGCTTCCATGAGTAGCTACCATGTATTCAACTTTTGTTGTTAATAAGGCTATGACCACCTGTCACTGACTTATCCAGTTGATTGCTCTGTCGAACATCTTGAACACATATCCATTGGTCGACCTTCATTGATCCAGATATCCAGCCTAATCGAAGTTGACAAATCCATGTACATCTACTTCACTGTCAATTCCAGGTTTCCCTTGGCAACATATAACATAATCTTTTGTTCCACACAAATACTTGAATACTCTCTTAACAGTTGTTCAGTGCTCCTTTCCAGGTGTCAACATGTATCTGCTCAACACTCCTAGTGAATGGGTAATGTCTAGTCAAGTGCAAACCATTGCATACATTAGACTACCAACAACACTCGCATAGGGAACACGTGACATGTCCTCTATTTCTACGTGTGTCTTTGGACATTGTTCAATAGTTAGCCTTGCTCCCACGAGAATTAACACCTTTACAATTTTGCAATCATGCATGTTGAAACTTTTAAAAACTATTTCAATGTACTTCTTCTAATTCAACCAGAGCTTTCTAACTATTTGATCTCTCTTGATCTCCATTCCCATAATGAAGTTCGTTGCACTGAGATCCTTCATGTCGAACATGGAGGATAATTGCTTCTTCACCTCCTTTATTCAATCCATGTTGTTTCTGATCAACAATATGTCGTCAACATTCAATGCTACATATATGAAATGCCCACCTTCATCCTTGGAATATATGCAGCGATAAGCTTTGCTTGTCACAAATCCCAAACTAGTGATGTATGTGTGGAACTTTTGATACCGCGTCCTTGGTGATTACTTTAGACCATGAAAGGATATTTTCAACTTGCACATAAAATCTTGATTACCCCTCAGTACAAATCCTTCAGGTTGTTTAAGTTAGATTTCTTCTTCTAGGTCCCCATGTAGGAACGTTGTCTTCACATCCATTTGTTATATTTCGAGATCAAATGTTGCAACCATAGACATTAATACTCTAATGGAAGTTAATTTTGCAATAGGGGAAAAAATCTCACTGAAGTTGACTCCTTCGACTTGAGAATATCCTTTTGCTATCAGTCGAGATTTGAATTTCTCAACTGGACCTATTGCGTTCATCTTCTTCTTGAATACCCACTTGCTACCAACGAGATTTCTTCCACTAGGCAATTCAACTAAATCCCATGTCTCATTCTTATGCAAGGATTCCATTTCTTCTACCATGGCATCCTTCTAGAGTCTACCCTTTGTCGAGTCATCTGGATCCTTGATCAACTTAGGCTCCTCATCAATGACAATTAATACAAATGTGGAATGGAAGTTGAGCAAACTATACCTTTCGACTATTTTTTTTACTTGTTCGGACCTCCTTACAACCGGGTCAGTTGTTCCACCTCTTCATCATATTCAGTTAACTCATATGAATCGCCTTCTTCATTCCTCAGTTCAAACCTTACCTTCTCTGTATTATTCTTTGTTTGAACCACTTCAGACCCGGATTTTTTTTCTGACTTCTATGAATACCACATCTTGATTGTACATTGTTTTCCTTGATGCGAGATCCCAGATCTTATATCCATTCATTCCTTATTTCTATCCAATGAAAATTCACTTGACCGCCTTCTTGTCGAGCTTGCTCCTCTTCTCTTTGGGAACATGCACAAATGCATCACGGCCAAATACTTTGAGATGTGAAAGTGAAGGCCTTACCGAACCATACCTCATGTGGAGTCATGTTGACTAGTGCCAACAAAGGAGACATATTCACCAGACATTTTGTAGTATCGTTTGTCTCTACCCATAATTCTTGTGCGAACCCAGCACCATTGAGCATGCTCCTTGCCTTGTCCATCAATGTTTTGCTCATTCTTTTGACAAATCCATTTTTTTGTGGGGTATATGGTGTGGTATTTTGGTATGCTATGCCACATTGCTTGGAGAATTGCTGAAAACAATTTCCACATAATTCACCACCATTGTCAGTTCTAACCACCTTAATCTTCTTATCTGTCTAGTTTTCCAAAAAAGACTTAAACTCTTTGAATTTCTTGAAAACATTTAATTTATTCCTTAGGAAATATATCCACTTCTTCCAGGAAAAATAATCTATGAAGGAGACATAATACAAGGATCCACCAAGTGAAGGCACTAAAACAAGGCCAAACACATCACTATGAATCAATTCTAGAATCCCCTTTACCCTTGTCGCTCTGGATGGGAACCTAACCCTATTTTTTTTTCCATATATGTAATGTTCACAAAAATCAACTTCTAAATTAGATTCAGGAAAATATTTGACCATACATTTAATCTGCATATTTTAAAGCCCTTTTTCTCCAATGTGTCTCATCCTCTCGTGCCATAACATGGTTGGGTTGACTTGATGAAGACTTTTTGAGTCTGTTTGAATCAACTTAGCCCGAGTCGAGTCGAGTCAACTTTAAGAAGAGTGATTTTGTTGCATACCATCGAGTTGAAATTCCCTAACAACTTGTATAGGGTTCCAATCTGAACTCCTTTCATTAAGACCGCCACACCTCTAACCATTTTGCACGTATCCTTCTGAAATAAAGTTTGCACTCCTGCATCACTCATATTGTTGAAAAATATCAGGTTTCTTGCCAAACCTGGAATATGTAGCACATATGCAAGGGTTCTACTACTCCCATCATGGAGTATCAATCAGACTCTTCCCCATATGACAATTTTGGTTGTCGAGTCATCCACCAAGAACACATATCCTTCATCATATCGTTCATATTCACAAAACCATTCTCTATGTGGTCTCATATGATAGGATGCTCAATAGTCGATCAACCAAACATCTTGATCTGACTATGTATTGGTCGATGCCAGATACACATTGCCTCCCTTATCTGGAGTAGTATTTCTCTCATTCGATTGCTTCTCATCACATCCTATACTAACTTCCATCGCCTTCGAATTGTATTCCCTTTTATAATTCCCAACTTTACCACATATCTAGCATCTTCTCATCAATTGAATCGAGGATTTATATCTACCCTTCGACTTAGAATTTATACTGGAGAATTTTCCTTTATCTTTGTCAACTTATTGACCTCTCACCATTAAAGCATCTTTGGTCGATCCTTCCATGTTCTTCCTTCTCATTTCGTCTAAAAGTAGAGATGTCACCATGTCTTCTAGCACTAATGTGGTTGAATTAATCCCTATAGCCATGACTAAGCTATCCCAGGAGTCTCCCAAAGAACATAATAGGTTAATACATTTATCCTCCTCAATGATTTTAATATCCACAAAAGATAACTTGCTTATTATGGTATTAAACGCATTTAAATGCTTAGTTACGGAACTACCCTCACTCATCCTCAAAAGATACAATTTCTTTCTAAGGAACAACTTGTTCACCATGGATTTCAACTAGTACAATCTTCCCAACCTGTTCCAAAGTTTATTTTCCAAGTCTTCACCTGAGACATTCAGCAACACCGAATCTACAAGACACAGTCAAATCGTACTCCTTGCCCTTCTCTCGAGTTTCTCCCATTCTTCCCTCGACATACTTGTTGGAACGGTACCTAGATAGACTCTTGCCCATTGTTATCTATATACAAGGAGATATTTAATTTTAAGCTTCCAAATCTCAAAATTCTATCCATTGAATCTTTCAATCTCTATCCTCGAACTACTTGCCATTCTTTCATACACAACTTTAAAGATTTTTGACTTGCGACTCTTACTAGACCTAGGGTTTAGCTCATATCCAAGGTTGTTAAACCAAGCTTTGATACCACATGTTAGGAAATTATACTTCCACGCTAAACCTAACAGAAGAGAGGAAGACAGATTTAAGCTAAAAAACAAATGACCAAGCAAACACACAATACACAAAGATTTTACCCTAGAAACTCAAACGAGAAAACCAACATTCCTTGAGTGTCTTGCTCTCTTTTTATTTTATTCATTCAGAATAAAAGGTTACATGCCTAACCTTGGTCCTAACCTTGGTATACACCTAAGACACAATCGACATCATACCTTCCTGCTTCACACAAGAACAACCTTGTAGCCAATTCAACTTACATCTACATGGCTAGCAACCTATTGTTAAAGGTTAGCATTAATATAATTACAACATCATCTAATACGATTATAACATGCCTTTTTTATAGGGTTTACGATAGGAAAATCCCTAAAGAAAGACACCCAAAAATGGTTACAGATCCATGCAAATCATTGGCTACAAATCTTGTGAATCTTGTGATTCTGCTACAGTCAGATTACCAGTCGACCTTCATTCAATATTCAGTAGGTTTCCACACAACTGCCTATAAACCTCTTGTTGGTTTACCTCTTTAAGTTGTTGTCTATTACTTCAACTTTTCCTTTCACTACAAAGAATACAACAACCTAATAGGATATACAAACCAATTGATCTCTTTTTCTAATTTGTAATTGATGAAGTTATGGGTACTACCAGATTCAATCAACAAAGTTATCTTTCTATTTTTGATGTATCCTTGTATATCAAGGGTTTGTGGAGTACTAATGACGACCAATCCATGACAATATATCCTTGGAGAAGTATCTTCTAGATCTAGATCTTGTGATGGTTTCAATTCTTGATCTTTTTCCTCTTCACAATCTATGTAGAATAATTGATTCTCACCACATTTATGCCCATTATTGTACTTGTTGTCACAATTAAAACATAGTCATTTTGTTCTTATTTCATCCATTTGTTCAGGTTTCAACCTTTTTAGTTGAGTGAGGTTAGGAGAGGGAAGATGCCACTCTCTATAGTTGTTAGTGGTCACCCTTCTAGAAGCCATATTTTTATTTTCCACTTTCCTTGCTACTGAAAGATTGCTCTAGGGATTTAGGTTCGAAGAGATGCACCTCATGTTGAATGTTCTCCTTTAAATTACTCATAGAGAAATATAACAAATTATCCTTGGGAATGTTCTTTACCCAGAGACTGAGAATTTGGAATTTTTGAATGTGCTCTATAATTGGACATTTTTGTTGAAAATTTATCAATTGACTAATGAATGTATTGCTTTTAATATCCCCATAATATGATATCAATTCATCTGTAAAAATGGACCAAGAGATAATAGAATTATTTTTTCTTTCACAAAGCCATTGATACCAACCAAATTGATCATTTCATAAATACAAGGATGCAATAGGTACCTATTGTAAGCTTGGAACTTGGTGTAGATCAAAGTATTGCACGATCTGGAATATCCATGTTATAAGATCTTTACCATCAAACTTCCTCATATCGATCTTTACAATGAATTAGTTCCTTGGTGCCGACTTGAATCCTTTATGATGTGGATATTGGAGTAATGAATGATCATGATTTTGAGATTTTGAATTTGTGCACTATGTTATCACAGGATTTGTATTTATGCAAAGCCCAACACAAGATCACCAAATCTTGCATAACTACAGGAAATCCTACCACCGTCACCTTAGTAAGGAATCTGCACGTTTTAGTGATGGAGGAAGTCCACCACAGGAGAGGCTTCCCCGATGACCTCGAGAGATCAAAATAGCAAGTTTGTTAGCCAAGCCTACCACCCCCTCTCCTGATCACCTAATGATAAGTCTAAGTCTGTGAAATGGATGAGGTGTAGAGTTTGTACAAGTACCTTCCTAGAACAAGAACAATTACATCATATATATAATGATTTCCAAGTACAAGTATGCAATCAAAGCCTCATAAGATACTAGACAATGTTAATTTGTTATAGATAGTACACAATTACAACAAAACAACAGTTTATAGCAACAACTACAAGTTTGTGGATACTGCTATGTGGTAAAGTAGAGGGGATCTATGGGTTGTGTTAGGCATTAGACTCTTGATACTCCATGTCTGTTACATGTGGGCCTCGAGACATGATCTTCTTAGTTACCCCTAGACTAGAGGGTAACATCTAGCTCCTACATGGGGACATGTGCTCATCATAGAGCGTATGAGAACCTCAACATCTCCTAGTATGACTTGTTCCTACACATTCTCAAGCAAATGGTCAGAGTATCGAAGGTGGTGCCCTCACCACTTATTCATACGAGAAAATATGCTAACTATAAAAAATCTAGAGCAAATTTGAAAAGAAAAAATTCTAATATTTCATTCTAACATATCTATATGAGTATGTAAATCATATAAATGTAACATAACAATATGTGGTGATGCAAGAAAGGAATATGTAAATCATAAGGATGTATACAAATCCAAGAAAGATGCAACTATACTACCATGATATGCATGATGAAACATGTATACAGTGCAATGCAAGATGCAAATGCCTACCCTAACCTACCTACCCCAATCTATGCTAGTGAAAGGCTAGGTATAATCATATTATAACCAATAAAACCATCTTGGCATTGTATCAAAACATCTACCCCTATGCTTCGTCGTGAACCGAAATAAAAACAAGTCAAACACAAAAGGGTCATGGGCTAGAACATGCATTATATAATAACTAATCATAATGTCTAACTCATGGAGGTGGGAGGGAGGGACAAAATTATGCCAAGTCATGTTCCCATAAGAATGCTCGATCCATATCTGAAAGCAGTTGTGACAAGATAAAGACCCATAAGGTTGGCTCAAGGATTCTGAAGGTTGACTACCCTAGATATTATCACTCCTTGAGTCCTGAGAAGGAATGAACAAGAATCTGGATGATGAATGATAATTAAATAGGGGAATGTTGAAAGATTGATATGTCAAACTTCTTCTTAAAGCATTCAACCATTCAACCTTCCCTTAAATTCTAAGATTTTTTTTTTCCTCGAGGACAACCTAGGACAAGGAACATGTTTCCCAACTGCATCCTTAGTGACATAGTGAGATAAAGGAAAAGAAGGAGGTTGGAAGGCCTTGTCACAAGAATCCTGCTCCAGGCCAATCATGTCCTTACCTTCGTCAAAATTGGAGCATAACAGTGGTTGAAAATTTTCTTCATGGAGTAAATCCAAGTGCTCAGAAGAATACATATCAAATTCCCCAGGGTATGACCGGAAATCATGGTGAGAATAATCTGAAAAATAATCCCTAACTGGTTGGAGAAAATCTATAATCATGTCATCTCCTTGCTGCCAAACATCAAAATCAATGGTGATCACATATGGTTCTTGTAAAGGAAACAATTGAAAATGACCTTTGATATCATAAATGGGTTCTTCATCATGACCAATCACATCCCATTTATGTCTCCCAACATGCATAAACTCATCAATTTTGTCAACCACATCATCTTCTTCATTATAACATGAAGGGCCTAGTACATCTAAGGGTTACTCTAACACTTCTTCATTTTCCAAATCATGAAATAAAGCATCATCAAAAATTTGGAAAGGAAAATAACTCATCACATTCTTTTCTTCTTGTACAAGAGGAATGAAAGCTTGCACGACTTCATCAAATGGAGGGGAAAACACCAGCACTTTGTCTTCATGAGGAGGCTCTTCACAAATCTCTTCTTTATGTTCTTGGTTTTGAGCAAGATACGCCTTCTTGAGATCTTGTACAATCTCAGTGGCAAACCCTATGTCTTCAAGGACTACTGTGAGATCTCAAAGGACATCTTCATGTGTCTGATAATTTGGGGACCAATACTCAATAAATCTACTAATGAGATCTATGAGTGAAGATATTCCCCTTGGTTTGCAACAATCCTTGACCCAATTTTGTACTTTCGAGGGCAAGCAACGTATAAACAATTTTATTTGTATGTCCTCAAGATGTGGTTCTATTTCCCATAGGTACTCAAGGAACTCTACGATATGAATAACATTATACCCCTCAAACATTGGATGGTATCCCAAAATAGTAAATTCATATTGGTATCCAAGAATGTTCTCAAAATAATTAGAAGGATATCTTTCTTGGTCATCCTCAGGTGCCATGGTTCCATCACTTGAGAGTACATGAAGTTGAGAGCAGGATGAAACCTAGGAATATATTAGTGGAGTCACCAGATGATCCCCCTTGGATCATCAAAGGAAGGTGAGGGAACTACCCTCAATGGAGTCGCCAGGTAAGCTTATAAGATAAGGGCTTCGGGAGAGGCTTATCAAAAGATATGTCATTGAGGAGAATGACTCAAACCTGCCCGACAACAGTGCCAAAATGTTATCGCGGGATTTGTCATTGTGCAAATCCCAACACAATATCACCAAATCTTGCATAATTACAAGAAATCCTACCATTGTCACCTTAGTAATAAATATCCATGTTTTAGTGATGGAGGAGGTTCACCACAGGGGAGGATTTCCTAGTCACCTCAAGGGATCAAAGTAGCAAGTTTGTTAGCCAAGCCTATCGCCCCATCTCTTGATCACCTAATGATAAGTATGGGTCTGTGAAATGGATGAGGTATAGAGTTCATATGAGTACCTTCCTGGAATAAGAACAATTATGACACACACACACACACACATAATGATTTCCAAGTACAAGTATGCAATCAAAGCCACATAAGATACTAGATAATGTTAATTTGTTATACTTGGTACAAAATTGCAACAATAAAACAATTTATAGCAACAAGTACAAATTTGTAACAACAACAGTAAATATGCACCAAAAATGCATCAATTGACAATGGAAATATAGCATGAACTTAGTAGATTAAGACCCAATTGTTATATGCAATTTCTAGTGAGTTTAGGCCACCTTTAGATCAATGTATGCACTAAATAAAAAAGCTCTTAGATGGTTGTAGAATTTTTTTACAAAAACAACGGGTTTGCAATCAAATTACCTTGAGTTAGTGTTAGTTAAGTTAGTAGATAGCTTGAGAGATTGAAAATTGAGAGTTTGTTGATCACATTCAGCACGAGAGAGCTTCAATGATTAGTGCCTTAGGGCTATGGAGTCTTGATAACAATGATGCAATATATTTTGGAGATGAAGCTAACAAAGGCTAAGAGGTAGGGCTTGAAATCTAGGGTGCTAGTACATTAGGGCCTTAGGGTTCAAACCTTGAGGAGAAGAATTTTCTAGAGTGCAAGCACTTTTGGGCTCTAGCAACCTTTTCTCCCTTCTTGGGTACTTCAACTAGGTCACGATCAAGAATCTAAAATCAAACTACTAAAGTGATATTACTTTAGGGCTTTGGGAGTTTAACCCTAGGTAGGATTTATTTCATAAATTTATGGATGAAAATAACCTTGTGAGAGGAGGAAGCACTTATGCCCCTCTCTTAGGGTTTTATCAAGCAAGATATTCAATATGAACAAGTAAAATTTACCATAAAACATTCAATAACATGAAATGAAATTGAAGAAATTTGCTTACTTCACCAAGATATGACAAGAACAAACCCTAATTGTGGCAATATCATCCAAAAATAAACAAAGAAGCATCCATAGTTGATCTCCAAGAGATAGCGCATGAGTAAAAAGAGCTAGTAACCCTAATATAGCGAAAAATTTAGAAGTAGTCTCTCACATGTGCGAGAAGAATGTGATAGTAAAAATGAATCTTGGCTAGCCATATTTATATGGAAACCCTATCAATCCAAAAGACTCCAATGAAAATTCATGTCTCTACATAAGAGGGTTGACCCCTTAAATTTACCTTTGCAATATACAAATTTAATTTTTTACATGAAATAAAACCCTAGAAGGGTGATGTCATGCCCTAAGAGGGTGATGTAATCTCTCCAAGTGCTACGTCAAGCATAGTGAGGTAGACATTGGGCCTCCAAAGGCCATGTGCAATTCTCAAAGTTCCATGCCATGGTCTCCTCCTGTCAAGCCACCTATGGAACCATCATATCCATCAAACCCTATCCCTCCAAGGTAACGTTAGGGGCTAGGAGGTGGCATCAGGAGCTAGGAGGTGACATCAAAGGCTAGGAGGTGACATCCTAGGCCTCCAAATGCCAATGTGAAAGTGGAGAAAGGTGCAACCTCATCCTCTAGTGATGCTAAGGTGACTCCAAAGGAAATGTCATGTGTCCTCTAGGTGCAACATCCATCATTCATGGTATTCTTCATGTGGGGTCCATTGTCCATCCCGTGGGCAAGGTCCCACAAAGATAATCAAGTACGCCCTCTAAGGGTCCACAAGTCACAAGTATCATGCCAAGTAAGCCATATTTAATACAAGAACCACCCAAACATGTACATCAAACCCCCCTTTTCAAACTAAACAAATACTCAAAGACGTTATAAGTTTTGCCTAATTTAGGTATGGGAGGGGTGTCATGGTGCCCTATTGGGTATGACAATCCCCAAGTCAAGGAATGTTTCCTAGGAAGACCCCATCTAAGTCATGCAATGAATATGAGTTGGATTGGGGCAAGACTCCTAGGCATGGGGTCCTTGACATACAAGGATTCGTATTGTCTCATTTATGGGTGGCTTTGTGGAGGGTGTACTGCCCTTCATCCGCAATGCAACATTTTTCCAAGCTATTTTATTACCATTAATTCCTTATGGTATGAAACACTGAGTAATATGTGCAATGGAAAGTAAGGATTATTGCAATGTCACTTGAATCTAGAAACACACAAAGTGCCATATGCAATGGAAAGTAAGAGACACCGCAAAATGTGTTTACTCAACAAACGAGACATTTATTGATTATGTGTTTATAAGGTCCTTGATTCTTGTGGAGAAGCATTTCATTAATCTCATGACCTTAGGGCGAGCATTTTGAAGGATAATTATTGGCTTTTAACTTTTTCCAGCTACAACACCCATGGTCCTTTAACTCCTTCTTCTCGTGAAATGAGGTACAATCCCTTCTTGGGTCAATGAACTCGGAAACCCAAAAGATGAGGAAATGGAGGGGAAGAAGTGTTGAAAATGGTAAGTATGAATGGGAATGGTATGATGACCCTTCAAGGAACCACCCTACAACAACCCCTTTGTTGAGGGTGACCTACTTACTAGGAAACCATGTCACTCACGAAGGTGAAACTAGGCCAAAGGTATAATTTCCGAGCAAATGTTCCATAATCAAGAAATGATTTTTTGCAACATGTTCAAATGATTCAAATATTAAAATGACACTTTCCATGAGACTAGACTTGTTACCTCATAACGCAAGAATTGTTGTCTTCTTGGAGCCAATCTGATGTAGTGGATGTTGCTCCATGGTAAAGTAGAGGGGCTCTATGGGTTGTGTTAGGCATCGGGCTCTCGACACTCCATATCTATTACCTGTGGGCCTCGAGACATGATCTCCTTAGTTACCCTTGGACTAGGGGTAACACTCTCCAAAATTGACAAAATACTCAACATACATGATTGAGTCTCAACAACCTTGTTCTCCTTATTTTCATGATTTCCTTGCATTCTAATATCTCCTTTAAGGAGTCTCTCATCTAGAGCATGAAATATCATGGAAAACATGGAATTTTCCAATTCATTCATGGATTTTTGTATTTCTTCTTTATTTTCATCCATCTTCTTTTTCATGCCATTCTTATTTTCATCCATCTTGTTTTTCATTTCATCCATTGTCTTTTCCATTTCTTGGATTTTTC
>ML779521.1:119562-132498 GCA_009831015.1 Picea engelmannii | reverse complement strand
ACTTCAACTTTTCCCGGTTGATCCACCTCGACCTTCAACTTTCATTGCAAAGAATACAACAACCCAACATCCTCCCACTTGTTGTCTTCTTTGCTAAACCGAGATTTTCCTGAACTTTTGTTCATAGACCCAGGGCAACAATGCCCATTGCCTCTCTGCACCAAGATAACTTCATAGAACTCATAGACTTGGTCAAAGAGTCTGTTATGTTTTTTAATGTGTCTACTTTCTCTAGCAACACCTTGTTGCTTTCCACCATGTCTCTCATGAAATGGTATTGTACATCAATATGATTAGCCTTGGAATGATAAGTTGGGTTCTTTGCCAGGAATATTTCACTTTGATTGTCACAACTTATCTTCATAGCTCTTTTCTCAAACCTGGTTCCTAAACATAGTATTTCCATCCATACCGTGCATTTGCTTCCATGAGTAGCTACCATGTATTCAACTTTTGTTGTTAATAAGGCTATGACCACCTGTCACTGACTTATCCAGTTGATTGCTCTGTCGAACATCTTGAACACATATCCATTGGTCGACCTTCATTGATCCAGATATCCAGCCTAATCGAAGTTGACAAATCCATGTACATCTACTTCACTGTCAATTCCAGGTTTCCCTTGGCAACATATAACATAATCTTTTGTTCCACACAAATACTTGAATACTCTCTTAACAGTTGTTCAGTGCTCCTTTCCAGGTGTCAACATGTATCTGCTCAACACTCCTAGTGAATGGGTAATGTCTAGTCAAGTGCAAACCATTGCATACATTAGACTACCAACAACACTCGCATAGGGAACACGTGACATGTCCTCTATTTCTACGTGTGTCTTTGGACATTGTTCAATAGTTAGCCTTGCTCCCACGAGAATTAACACCTTTACAATTTTGCAATCATGCATGTTGAAACTTTTAAAAACTATTTCAATGTACTTCTTCTAATTCAACCAGAGCTTTCTAACTATTTGATCTCTCTTGATCTCCATTCCCATAATGAAGTTCGTTGCACTGAGATCCTTCATGTCGAACATGGAGGATAATTGCTTCTTCACCTCCTTTATTCAATCCATGTTGTTTCTGATCAACAATATGTCGTCAACATTCAATGCTACATATATGAAATGCCCACCTTCATCCTTGGAATATATGCAGCGATAAGCTTTGCTTGTCACAAATCCCAAACTAGTGATGTATGTGTGGAACTTTTGATACCGCGTCCTTGGTGATTACTTTAGACCATGAAAGGATATTTTCAACTTGCACATAAAATCTTGATTACCCCTCAGTACAAATCCTTCAGGTTGTTTAAGTTAGATTTCTTCTTCTAGGTCCCCATGTAGGAACGTTGTCTTCACATCCATTTGTTATATTTCGAGATCAAATGTTGCAACCATAGACATTAATACTCTAATGGAAGTTAATTTTGCAATAGGGGAAAAAATCTCACTGAAGTTGACTCCTTCGACTTGAGAATATCCTTTTGCTATCAGTCGAGATTTGAATTTCTCAACTGGACCTATTGCGTTCATCTTCTTCTTGAATACCCACTTGCTACCAACGAGATTTCTTCCACTAGGCAATTCAACTAAATCCCATGTCTCATTCTTATGCAAGGATTCCATTTCTTCTACCATGGCATCCTTCTAGAGTCTACCCTTTGTCGAGTCATCTGGATCCTTGATCAACTTAGGCTCCTCATCAATGACAATTAATACAAATGTGGAATGGAAGTTGAGCAAACTATACCTTTCGACTATTTTTTTTACTTGTTCGGACCTCCTTACAACCGGGTCAGTTGTTCCACCTCTTCATCATATTCAGTTAACTCATATGAATCGCCTTCTTCATTCCTCAGTTCAAACCTTACCTTCTCTGTATTATTCTTTGTTTGAACCACTTCAGACCCGGATTTTTTTTCTGACTTCTATGAATACCACATCTTGATTGTACATTGTTTTCCTTGATGCGAGATCCCAGATCTTATATCCATTCATTCCTTATTTCTATCCAATGAAAATTCACTTGACCGCCTTCTTGTCGAGCTTGCTCCTCTTCTCTTTGGGAACATGCACAAATGCATCACGGCCAAATACTTTGAGATGTGAAAGTGAAGGCCTTACCGAACCATACCTCATGTGGAGTCATGTTGACTAGTGCCAACAAAGGAGACATATTCACCAGACATTTTGTAGTATCGTTTGTCTCTACCCATAATTCTTGTGCGAACCCAGCACCATTGAGCATGCTCCTTGCCTTGTCCATCAATGTTTTGCTCATTCTTTTGACAAATCCATTTTTTTGTGGGGTATATGGTGTGGTATTTTGGTATGCTATGCCACATTGCTTGGAGAATTGCTGAAAACAATTTCCACATAATTCACCACCATTGTCAGTTCTAACCACCTTAATCTTCTTATCTGTCTAGTTTTCCAAAAAAGACTTAAACTCTTTGAATTTCTTGAAAACATTTAATTTATTCCTTAGGAAATATATCCACTTCTTCCAGGAAAAATAATCTATGAAGGAGACATAATACAAGGATCCACCAAGTGAAGGCACTAAAACAAGGCCAAACACATCACTATGAATCAATTCTAGAATCCCCTTTACCCTTGTCGCTCTGGATGGGAACCTAACCCTATTTTTTTTTCCATATATGTAATGTTCACAAAAATCAACTTCTAAATTAGATTCAGGAAAATATTTGACCATACATTTAATCTGCATATTTTAAAGCCCTTTTTCTCCAATGTGTCTCATCCTCTCGTGCCATAACATGGTTGGGTTGACTTGATGAAGACTTTTTGAGTCTGTTTGAATCAACTTAGCCCGAGTCGAGTCGAGTCAACTTTAAGAAGAGTGATTTTGTTGCATACCATCGAGTTGAAATTCCCTAACAACTTGTATAGGGTTCCAATCTGAACTCCTTTCATTAAGACCGCCACACCTCTAACCATTTTGCACGTATCCTTCTGAAATAAAGTTTGCACTCCTGCATCACTCATATTGTTGAAAAATATCAGGTTTCTTGCCAAACCTGGAATATGTAGCACATATGCAAGGGTTCTACTACTCCCATCATGGAGTATCAATCAGACTCTTCCCCATATGACAATTTTGGTTGTCGAGTCATCCACCAAGAACACATATCCTTCATCATATCGTTCATATTCACAAAACCATTCTCTATGTGGTCTCATATGATAGGATGCTCAATAGTCGATCAACCAAACATCTTGATCTGACTATGTATTGGTCGATGCCAGATACACATTGCCTCCCTTATCTGGAGTAGTATTTCTCTCATTCGATTGCTTCTCATCACATCCTATACTAACTTCCATCGCCTTCGAATTGTATTCCCTTTTATAATTCCCAACTTTACCACATATCTAGCATCTTCTCATCAATTGAATCGAGGATTTATATCTACCCTTCGACTTAGAATTTATACTGGAGAATTTTCCTTTATCTTTGTCAACTTATTGACCTCTCACCATTAAAGCATCTTTGGTCGATCCTTCCATGTTCTTCCTTCTCATTTCGTCTAAAAGTAGAGATGTCACCATGTCTTCTAGCACTAATGTGGTTGAATTAATCCCTATAGCCATGACTAAGCTATCCCAGGAGTCTCCCAAAGAACATAATAGGTTAATACATTTATCCTCCTCAATGATTTTAATATCCACAAAAGATAACTTGCTTATTATGGTATTAAACGCATTTAAATGCTTAGTTACGGAACTACCCTCACTCATCCTCAAAAGATACAATTTCTTTCTAAGGAACAACTTGTTCACCATGGATTTCAACTAGTACAATCTTCCCAACCTGTTCCAAAGTTTATTTTCCAAGTCTTCACCTGAGACATTCAGCAACACCGAATCTACAAGACACAGTCAAATCGTACTCCTTGCCCTTCTCTCGAGTTTCTCCCATTCTTCCCTCGACATACTTGTTGGAACGGTACCTAGATAGACTCTTGCCCATTGTTATCTATATACAAGGAGATATTTAATTTTAAGCTTCCAAATCTCAAAATTCTATCCATTGAATCTTTCAATCTCTATCCTCGAACTACTTGCCATTCTTTCATACACAACTTTAAAGATTTTTGACTTGCGACTCTTACTAGACCTAGGGTTTAGCTCATATCCAAGGTTGTTAAACCAAGCTTTGATACCACATGTTAGGAAATTATACTTCCACGCTAAACCTAACAGAAGAGAGGAAGACAGATTTAAGCTAAAAAACAAATGACCAAGCAAACACACAATACACAAAGATTTTACCCTAGAAACTCAAACGAGAAAACCAACATTCCTTGAGTGTCTTGCTCTCTTTTTATTTTATTCATTCAGAATAAAAGGTTACATGCCTAACCTTGGTCCTAACCTTGGTATACACCTAAGACACAATCGACATCATACCTTCCTGCTTCACACAAGAACAACCTTGTAGCCAATTCAACTTACATCTACATGGCTAGCAACCTATTGTTAAAGGTTAGCATTAATATAATTACAACATCATCTAATACGATTATAACATGCCTTTTTTATAGGGTTTACGATAGGAAAATCCCTAAAGAAAGACACCCAAAAATGGTTACAGATCCATGCAAATCATTGGCTACAAATCTTGTGAATCTTGTGATTCTGCTACAGTCAGATTACCAGTCGACCTTCATTCAATATTCAGTAGGTTTCCACACAACTGCCTATAAACCTCTTGTTGGTTTACCTCTTTAAGTTGTTGTCTATTACTTCAACTTTTCCTTTCACTACAAAGAATACAACAACCTAATAGGATATACAAACCAATTGATCTCTTTTTCTAATTTGTAATTGATGAAGTTATGGGTACTACCAGATTCAATCAACAAAGTTATCTTTCTATTTTTGATGTATCCTTGTATATCAAGGGTTTGTGGAGTACTAATGACGACCAATCCATGACAATATATCCTTGGAGAAGTATCTTCTAGATCTAGATCTTGTGATGGTTTCAATTCTTGATCTTTTTCCTCTTCACAATCTATGTAGAATAATTGATTCTCACCACATTTATGCCCATTATTGTACTTGTTGTCACAATTAAAACATAGTCATTTTGTTCTTATTTCATCCATTTGTTCAGGTTTCAACCTTTTTAGTTGAGTGAGGTTAGGAGAGGGAAGATGCCACTCTCTATAGTTGTTAGTGGTCACCCTTCTAGAAGCCATATTTTTATTTTCCACTTTCCTTGCTACTGAAAGATTGCTCTAGGGATTTAGGTTCGAAGAGATGCACCTCATGTTGAATGTTCTCCTTTAAATTACTCATAGAGAAATATAACAAATTATCCTTGGGAATGTTCTTTACCCAGAGACTGAGAATTTGGAATTTTTGAATGTGCTCTATAATTGGACATTTTTGTTGAAAATTTATCAATTGACTAATGAATGTATTGCTTTTAATATCCCCATAATATGATATCAATTCATCTGTAAAAATGGACCAAGAGATAATAGAATTATTTTTTCTTTCACAAAGCCATTGATACCAACCAAATTGATCATTTCATAAATACAAGGATGCAATAGGTACCTATTGTAAGCTTGGAACTTGGTGTAGATCAAAGTATTGCACGATCTGGAATATCCATGTTATAAGATCTTTACCATCAAACTTCCTCATATCGATCTTTACAATGAATTAGTTCCTTGGTGCCGACTTGAATCCTTTATGATGTGGATATTGGAGTAATGAATGATCATGATTTTGAGATTTTGAATTTGTGCACTATGTTATCACAGGATTTGTATTTATGCAAAGCCCAACACAAGATCACCAAATCTTGCATAACTACAGGAAATCCTACCACCGTCACCTTAGTAAGGAATCTGCACGTTTTAGTGATGGAGGAAGTCCACCACAGGAGAGGCTTCCCCGATGACCTCGAGAGATCAAAATAGCAAGTTTGTTAGCCAAGCCTACCACCCCCTCTCCTGATCACCTAATGATAAGTCTAAGTCTGTGAAATGGATGAGGTGTAGAGTTTGTACAAGTACCTTCCTAGAACAAGAACAATTACATCATATATATAATGATTTCCAAGTACAAGTATGCAATCAAAGCCTCATAAGATACTAGACAATGTTAATTTGTTATAGATAGTACACAATTACAACAAAACAACAGTTTATAGCAACAACTACAAGTTTGTGGATACTGCTATGTGGTAAAGTAGAGGGGATCTATGGGTTGTGTTAGGCATTAGACTCTTGATACTCCATGTCTGTTACATGTGGGCCTCGAGACATGATCTTCTTAGTTACCCCTAGACTAGAGGGTAACATCTAGCTCCTACATGGGGACATGTGCTCATCATAGAGCGTATGAGAACCTCAACATCTCCTAGTATGACTTGTTCCTACACATTCTCAAGCAAATGGTCAGAGTATCGAAGGTGGTGCCCTCACCACTTATTCATACGAGAAAATATGCTAACTATAAAAAATCTAGAGCAAATTTGAAAAGAAAAAATTCTAATATTTCATTCTAACATATCTATATGAGTATGTAAATCATATAAATGTAACATAACAATATGTGGTGATGCAAGAAAGGAATATGTAAATCATAAGGATGTATACAAATCCAAGAAAGATGCAACTATACTACCATGATATGCATGATGAAACATGTATACAGTGCAATGCAAGATGCAAATGCCTACCCTAACCTACCTACCCCAATCTATGCTAGTGAAAGGCTAGGTATAATCATATTATAACCAATAAAACCATCTTGGCATTGTATCAAAACATCTACCCCTATGCTTCGTCGTGAACCGAAATAAAAACAAGTCAAACACAAAAGGGTCATGGGCTAGAACATGCATTATATAATAACTAATCATAATGTCTAACTCATGGAGGTGGGAGGGAGGGACAAAATTATGCCAAGTCATGTTCCCATAAGAATGCTCGATCCATATCTGAAAGCAGTTGTGACAAGATAAAGACCCATAAGGTTGGCTCAAGGATTCTGAAGGTTGACTACCCTAGATATTATCACTCCTTGAGTCCTGAGAAGGAATGAACAAGAATCTGGATGATGAATGATAATTAAATAGGGGAATGTTGAAAGATTGATATGTCAAACTTCTTCTTAAAGCATTCAACCATTCAACCTTCCCTTAAATTCTAAGATTTTTTTTTTCCTCGAGGACAACCTAGGACAAGGAACATGTTTCCCAACTGCATCCTTAGTGACATAGTGAGATAAAGGAAAAGAAGGAGGTTGGAAGGCCTTGTCACAAGAATCCTGCTCCAGGCCAATCATGTCCTTACCTTCGTCAAAATTGGAGCATAACAGTGGTTGAAAATTTTCTTCATGGAGTAAATCCAAGTGCTCAGAAGAATACATATCAAATTCCCCAGGGTATGACCGGAAATCATGGTGAGAATAATCTGAAAAATAATCCCTAACTGGTTGGAGAAAATCTATAATCATGTCATCTCCTTGCTGCCAAACATCAAAATCAATGGTGATCACATATGGTTCTTGTAAAGGAAACAATTGAAAATGACCTTTGATATCATAAATGGGTTCTTCATCATGACCAATCACATCCCATTTATGTCTCCCAACATGCATAAACTCATCAATTTTGTCAACCACATCATCTTCTTCATTATAACATGAAGGGCCTAGTACATCTAAGGGTTACTCTAACACTTCTTCATTTTCCAAATCATGAAATAAAGCATCATCAAAAATTTGGAAAGGAAAATAACTCATCACATTCTTTTCTTCTTGTACAAGAGGAATGAAAGCTTGCACGACTTCATCAAATGGAGGGGAAAACACCAGCACTTTGTCTTCATGAGGAGGCTCTTCACAAATCTCTTCTTTATGTTCTTGGTTTTGAGCAAGATACGCCTTCTTGAGATCTTGTACAATCTCAGTGGCAAACCCTATGTCTTCAAGGACTACTGTGAGATCTCAAAGGACATCTTCATGTGTCTGATAATTTGGGGACCAATACTCAATAAATCTACTAATGAGATCTATGAGTGAAGATATTCCCCTTGGTTTGCAACAATCCTTGACCCAATTTTGTACTTTCGAGGGCAAGCAACGTATAAACAATTTTATTTGTATGTCCTCAAGATGTGGTTCTATTTCCCATAGGTACTCAAGGAACTCTACGATATGAATAACATTATACCCCTCAAACATTGGATGGTATCCCAAAATAGTAAATTCATATTGGTATCCAAGAATGTTCTCAAAATAATTAGAAGGATATCTTTCTTGGTCATCCTCAGGTGCCATGGTTCCATCACTTGAGAGTACATGAAGTTGAGAGCAGGATGAAACCTAGGAATATATTAGTGGAGTCACCAGATGATCCCCCTTGGATCATCAAAGGAAGGTGAGGGAACTACCCTCAATGGAGTCGCCAGGTAAGCTTATAAGATAAGGGCTTCGGGAGAGGCTTATCAAAAGATATGTCATTGAGGAGAATGACTCAAACCTGCCCGACAACAGTGCCAAAATGTTATCGCGGGATTTGTCATTGTGCAAATCCCAACACAATATCACCAAATCTTGCATAATTACAAGAAATCCTACCATTGTCACCTTAGTAATAAATATCCATGTTTTAGTGATGGAGGAGGTTCACCACAGGGGAGGATTTCCTAGTCACCTCAAGGGATCAAAGTAGCAAGTTTGTTAGCCAAGCCTATCGCCCCATCTCTTGATCACCTAATGATAAGTATGGGTCTGTGAAATGGATGAGGTATAGAGTTCATATGAGTACCTTCCTGGAATAAGAACAATTATGACACACACACACACACACATAATGATTTCCAAGTACAAGTATGCAATCAAAGCCACATAAGATACTAGATAATGTTAATTTGTTATACTTGGTACAAAATTGCAACAATAAAACAATTTATAGCAACAAGTACAAATTTGTAACAACAACAGTAAATATGCACCAAAAATGCATCAATTGACAATGGAAATATAGCATGAACTTAGTAGATTAAGACCCAATTGTTATATGCAATTTCTAGTGAGTTTAGGCCACCTTTAGATCAATGTATGCACTAAATAAAAAAGCTCTTAGATGGTTGTAGAATTTTTTTACAAAAACAACGGGTTTGCAATCAAATTACCTTGAGTTAGTGTTAGTTAAGTTAGTAGATAGCTTGAGAGATTGAAAATTGAGAGTTTGTTGATCACATTCAGCACGAGAGAGCTTCAATGATTAGTGCCTTAGGGCTATGGAGTCTTGATAACAATGATGCAATATATTTTGGAGATGAAGCTAACAAAGGCTAAGAGGTAGGGCTTGAAATCTAGGGTGCTAGTACATTAGGGCCTTAGGGTTCAAACCTTGAGGAGAAGAATTTTCTAGAGTGCAAGCACTTTTGGGCTCTAGCAACCTTTTCTCCCTTCTTGGGTACTTCAACTAGGTCACGATCAAGAATCTAAAATCAAACTACTAAAGTGATATTACTTTAGGGCTTTGGGAGTTTAACCCTAGGTAGGATTTATTTCATAAATTTATGGATGAAAATAACCTTGTGAGAGGAGGAAGCACTTATGCCCCTCTCTTAGGGTTTTATCAAGCAAGATATTCAATATGAACAAGTAAAATTTACCATAAAACATTCAATAACATGAAATGAAATTGAAGAAATTTGCTTACTTCACCAAGATATGACAAGAACAAACCCTAATTGTGGCAATATCATCCAAAAATAAACAAAGAAGCATCCATAGTTGATCTCCAAGAGATAGCGCATGAGTAAAAAGAGCTAGTAACCCTAATATAGCGAAAAATTTAGAAGTAGTCTCTCACATGTGCGAGAAGAATGTGATAGTAAAAATGAATCTTGGCTAGCCATATTTATATGGAAACCCTATCAATCCAAAAGACTCCAATGAAAATTCATGTCTCTACATAAGAGGGTTGACCCCTTAAATTTACCTTTGCAATATACAAATTTAATTTTTTACATGAAATAAAACCCTAGAAGGGTGATGTCATGCCCTAAGAGGGTGATGTAATCTCTCCAAGTGCTACGTCAAGCATAGTGAGGTAGACATTGGGCCTCCAAAGGCCATGTGCAATTCTCAAAGTTCCATGCCATGGTCTCCTCCTGTCAAGCCACCTATGGAACCATCATATCCATCAAACCCTATCCCTCCAAGGTAACGTTAGGGGCTAGGAGGTGGCATCAGGAGCTAGGAGGTGACATCAAAGGCTAGGAGGTGACATCCTAGGCCTCCAAATGCCAATGTGAAAGTGGAGAAAGGTGCAACCTCATCCTCTAGTGATGCTAAGGTGACTCCAAAGGAAATGTCATGTGTCCTCTAGGTGCAACATCCATCATTCATGGTATTCTTCATGTGGGGTCCATTGTCCATCCCGTGGGCAAGGTCCCACAAAGATAATCAAGTACGCCCTCTAAGGGTCCACAAGTCACAAGTATCATGCCAAGTAAGCCATATTTAATACAAGAACCACCCAAACATGTACATCAAACCCCCCTTTTCAAACTAAACAAATACTCAAAGACGTTATAAGTTTTGCCTAATTTAGGTATGGGAGGGGTGTCATGGTGCCCTATTGGGTATGACAATCCCCAAGTCAAGGAATGTTTCCTAGGAAGACCCCATCTAAGTCATGCAATGAATATGAGTTGGATTGGGGCAAGACTCCTAGGCATGGGGTCCTTGACATACAAGGATTCGTATTGTCTCATTTATGGGTGGCTTTGTGGAGGGTGTACTGCCCTTCATCCGCAATGCAACATTTTTCCAAGCTATTTTATTACCATTAATTCCTTATGGTATGAAACACTGAGTAATATGTGCAATGGAAAGTAAGGATTATTGCAATGTCACTTGAATCTAGAAACACACAAAGTGCCATATGCAATGGAAAGTAAGAGACACCGCAAAATGTGTTTACTCAACAAACGAGACATTTATTGATTATGTGTTTATAAGGTCCTTGATTCTTGTGGAGAAGCATTTCATTAATCTCATGACCTTAGGGCGAGCATTTTGAAGGATAATTATTGGCTTTTAACTTTTTCCAGCTACAACACCCATGGTCCTTTAACTCCTTCTTCTCGTGAAATGAGGTACAATCCCTTCTTGGGTCAATGAACTCGGAAACCCAAAAGATGAGGAAATGGAGGGGAAGAAGTGTTGAAAATGGTAAGTATGAATGGGAATGGTATGATGACCCTTCAAGGAACCACCCTACAACAACCCCTTTGTTGAGGGTGACCTACTTACTAGGAAACCATGTCACTCACGAAGGTGAAACTAGGCCAAAGGTATAATTTCCGAGCAAATGTTCCATAATCAAGAAATGATTTTTTGCAACATGTTCAAATGATTCAAATATTAAAATGACACTTTCCATGAGACTAGACTTGTTACCTCATAACGCAAGAATTGTTGTCTTCTTGGAGCCAATCTGATGTAGTGGATGTTGCTCCATGGTAAAGTAGAGGGGCTCTATGGGTTGTGTTAGGCATCGGGCTCTCGACACTCCATATCTATTACCTGTGGGCCTCGAGACATGATCTCCTTAGTTACCCTTGGACTAGGGGTAACACTCTCCAAAATTGACAAAATACTCAACATACATGATTGAGTCTCAACAACCTTGTTCTCCTTATTTTCATGATTTCCTTGCATTCTAATATCTCCTTTAAGGAGTCTCTCATCTAGAGCATGAAATATCATGGAAAACATGGAATTTTCCAATTCATTCATGGATTTTTGTATTTCTTCTTTATTTTCATCCATCTTCTTTTTCATGCCATTCTTATTTTCATCCATCTTGTTTTTCATTTCATCCATTGTCTTTTCCATTTCTTGGATTTTTCCTTGTGTTTTTACTAACTCATCACTTGTTATTGACCTAGCACTCAAAGCATTAAGTTGTTTCTCCAAATTGGATAGCTTGTTATCTATCTCCTCATTTTCGTCATGAATTATAGATGAGACTTTTGGAGGTTTAATTGGTGATGAAATATTTTTTGGGGTCATGTGGAATAACAGTGATGAAATATCCTCCTTCATTTTCTCTTTTTCACAAATTTTGAATCACCAAAAATAGATCTTCCAATAAAAAGTTATGTCAATTGTAAGTTATGTACATTTCAAACCCTTAATTTGGAGTATGTATGGATGGTTGACCTTTGTCTTGATGTATCTATGAACTTGGAACCCTTCTAAGTCTGAAATTTCGGCCTATAGCACTCTAATATGAATTTTTAAACTCCTAGAAATTTCATAGTTTGAACCTTCACTAATAAAAGTTTATAACACCAATACCAAAATGATTTGTTTAAGGCCAATTTCAGGATTAGTAAAAAGCCCCAACTTCCACAAGATATATATTTGAAACTGTAACGACCCAAAACCTAAAATTTGAACTAGATGTACTTTGTTGTGTTGTATCAGTCTCAACAAAATTTTACTGTCTGAAACTTCTTAGAAAACAAGTTATAGTAAAAATTCCAAGATAACTCATTTAAAATTGATTTCAGGATGAGTCAAAAACCTTATCTTCCATAGGCTATATCTCTGAAGGTGTAATGAAACATAACTTGAAATTCTTACCAGAAATACTTAGATATGTCTCATGAGTAACCTCTGAATTTTATTGTATGAAGTGTCCTATAAAACAATTTATAGAGAAAATGCCAATATGACTCGCTTGACATAGTAAAACCCTAGGATCAATGCTTTGCTACCAAATGTTCTGATCCAACACATTAAAAATGATAATAAAAAAAAATCAATGAATACTATCCACATTCAGGGGGAAACCTCCTTTTACAATATATCTAATTCAAAATACAATATGAGATGATATAAGATGTTCATAAGAATAT
>ML779521.1:93961-119521 GCA_009831015.1 Picea engelmannii | reverse complement strand
GAGAGAGAGAGGGTACAATTATAATGAAAGGGTGCAATGAAGGGTTCTAGCCTACATACAAATATAACACTAGAAATGTAATAATTCAATATTTGGGGCTTACTAAGGGGTTTTATTCATAACACGGGACTTCGTCTAGGGTTTAACACAAAAGTATGTGGAGGATTATCTTCAAGGCGTGAATGTGGAAGCACGTTATAGTACAAAAATTATTGATCCTCTTTTAGTGGAAGAGTGGATAAGAAGCTCAATCAAATTAGTTCACAACATGCCAATTATTTATAAGGCTTTAAGCCTCTCATTTCCCTTGATAGACAACAAGGTGGTGTGGAAGGTGGGTATTGGTGGGAGAGTAAGAGTGGGAGTAGATCCATGGGTAGGTTGTGGGAATATTTTTATCTTGACAGATGATATTATGGAAGATCTACGTGGCTTGGGAGTTTTCACCCTTACCCAACAAATAGACCCACTAAGCACTTCCCTCTGGCAACAAGTCTAGAAGAGTGCTAAAACAATAGGGTTGGAAGGGGTGGGAGTGCATCAATGGAAAGGTTACATAGAGAAGATAAATATGAGTTGTGTATCAATAAAAGATGAATAGGATGTACTAGCTTGGTCAAAGAAACATATTGTAGGAGAGTATACAACCAAGGTAGGGTACAAGTCCATGTTCTTGGGTTAACAAAAATATATATCTTGGTGGTGGAAGCTCCTCTAAAAGCCGAGGGCACTAAAGAAGACACAAGTTTTCATGTGGTTGGCATTGAAAAACAAGGTTCTAACTTGGGAGGTCCTTCAGACCGCCCATGATATCTCACTCAAGGTTTGTATGTCTAGTGGTATCTCACTCATGTTTGTTTCACTTTACTAGCTCCAACCAAACAAGTTTTAAATCATATTTAAGAGTACATGTTTTTCCTTAAATAACAACAACAAATACTAAGGATTTCATAATAATTAAATAACAACAAAAAAAATAAGGATAATCATCTGATGATGATCAAAATAGGAGCTTCTAGTCCCACTTCAAGCACCTATGACATGTGTTATAGTCAACCCATCAAAAGACAAATACATAAAGGCCAAGGTTAATGTATGAAATGAACATTTCTAAAAGAAAAGTGAGTCTAAAATGCATGCTATATAATTAGTTGACCTTTAGTGTACCAAATGAACACTACTAAAGTGAGTTTAAGTTGCATGCTAAATAATTAGTTGTTCAGTGAAGGTTGATATCACATTAGCAATATTAATGTTTACTCTGATTCAAACTAATGGAAGCATCAATTATGAATCTTAACCTAATATAATAACAATTGCTTAACCATATGTGTGATATTGTACATAGTAGAAAACAATAACATAGTTTGATTTGCTCCCCGAGTTATTCAGGGCTCCTATTCAACATGGTCACCGCAACAATAAGTCATTCAATTATACAAATACAATTATGGCCGCCATGACAATCTCATACATCACATTCCAAAATTGAAAAATTGCAAATTTCATTTTTTCTTTCCCCAAAACCCTTATTTTAATAAACCCCAAAACTAATCATATGATTTACCATAAAATAATTTTTTCAAGGATTGACTTACACTTTTAGGTGCCATAGCTATTAAACCCAAAAACTCATTATTTTAATAAACCCCAAAACTAACATTACAATTTACCATAAAATATTAATTTAAGAGATTGACTTGCACTTTTAGTTGCCATGGTTGTCAAGGTGGGCTCTAAACCCTCTCACATGTCTCCTTCGTCTCCTCTATCACTTTCAAACATGAATAATGGGGTGTTCCTCCTCGTGGGGCATGGATGGGCTCCACTCCTGTATCTATGTTTTAAACCCTCATCCCTCGTCTCTTCGACCTCCTTCGTTTGATGGTTTCTTTCACTAGTTTGTGCACTTAGTGGTAGGATTGCGGACCAATGATCTCTTTCATTGATATGTGCACTCAATGGTAGGGTCATAAGCTTAGTCTTTCACTAAGGCCATGGTCTCAATTTATAATCGAGGTTGTGAAATTGATATTATTTATATACAAGTAAGTTAATAAGTGGCCAAACTCAACCTTTTTTTGGTCAAAATTCTTCCCAAAAACTAGAGAGGAATCTCAATAAAAGTGATAGTTCCACTTGATTGATGGGAACTTTAACCATGGAATTTTTTCCTTGAGAATTTTAAGAAGACCTGAATGATCTAAAACTCAAAAAAAGGGTTGCCCAATGGAGCTTAGGCATTTTGTATTATTTGTGTAGTCTCATCCATATCCATTGGATTCTCTGTGTAGTCTCGTCCATATCCATTGTGTAGGATTATCCATCTCCATAGCATGCAATTTTTGTCGAAGAAAACTTATAAGAGTATGGTAGTCATTGTCTAGCGCAAATCAAAAGGAGATGATTTTTATAATTATGGTCCATCATAATGATATTTTGATATTTTGGCACATTCATGTGTATGACACCCACTCATCCTCTACCTTCCTGCCCAGACAAAGCTTTGGGAGGAGCTTCAGTTCCACCCCCCGACTTTTCATCTAGGTCCCAGACCAACTTTGTCAAATTGTTTTGTCGATGCATAATCTGAGGCACAACTAATACATTGAAGTCACCATGCGACACTAATAATGTCATATCCCTCTTGTGAGATTCATTCCATGTTAATAATTACTATAATGATATTCTAGGGGTTGAGATCTAATTTGCACAAATAGTTACAAAGTTATAGTACTCCTTACACTTATCAACTCAACTATATGGCACAAGAAACAAGAAATATTTCACATGGTCTCTATTACCCTGGTTTGGTTGGAGAAAGAAGGGAAACCCTTTACAAATGAGGTGCAAGATAGTCCTTTAGGAAATCAACTTGGCCTTCTGCTAGGATACCCATTGTTTTCAACCCCTTCTTTGTAGTGACAAAAAATATTAATAGAATGGAACCACTCATTATTTCATTTGAGTACATAGAAACATGTTAAAATGGGGAGAAAGAGTGGATAGTGGTTTCCTCAGCTTTCACTTTTGACTTCGATGTTGTTATCGGTCACTTTTCTTCCCACACAATCATGGCTTTTCTCCACCAACTCTATTTTCCTTCACAATGCATCTTTAACATGTCACACTCAATGTTTTATTGCTTGTATGTTTTCTATTTGAAGTACTACTACTATGCTTCCCTTTTTAACCAAACTATTATTCTTCTTTTTTAACCTATATACTAAGTCCATGATGCTTCATTTTGCCTCTTTTAATCGAAACACTATATTTTATTTTCAACTATTATCTTTTTCCATAATTTGTACTAATTATGTCTTTTACATTTACATGAAAACAACATTTTGTTGACGCCTACAATCCACTTGTATTTTGATGTGCATATAATTGAATCAACTAGCACCCTCGGTTTTTTATTGTTATTATGAAATCATCCCAATATTTAACCATGGTAATATCCATACTCATAGAAGAGTGAGATTAAACACCATGTCTAATATTGTTGAATGTCATAGTCATAAGAGAATATAGGAGTTCATTCTCGACCTCAATCATTACGGTGACGAATAAGGACAACGTTTGGAGGCTTTTCATAGATTGTAGAGAACTTGATAAAATCGCCATCAACGAGAAGTTACATATTCTAGTCATTGACGAGATGTTAGATGAAATGGCATTGTGTTCTTTACTAGACTCAATTTTAGGTCGAATATATGCATCTTAAACACTATAAATAGGAGTTTTGGGATGGTGTGATGGTATGTTCTAGGGTTTTCATAGGTCGCCATTTGCTCCACTCTCTACACGTTCACCCTTTTTGCTCCCATGTTACCTCTATGTTGAGGAATACAAGCTTGATTTGGTGGACTATGGCGAGGATGAGGTTCTTATTCCACACACCATCTTTATATCAAGGGATCAATTATTGGAGGTCTAGTGAAGCGCTTATGCATTTAACACTAATGTGATGCAAGCCAAAGTATCGGTCCATTGTTTTCCAAATGGAGTCAGATAGGTGGAGTAAGAGGCTCAATTGATCCAACTATTGTCAGTCCTTATTGATTGTCTACCTAGTGAACAATATTCTTCTTGTATTCTATTAGGGGTTGGGCCCAGGGAAAATCTTCAAATTGGTTAATCTTTATGGGCCCTATGCAGATATGAAACCTTTATGGGAGATGTTAAAATACCAAGGGTCTTTGAGAGGGGACAATTTCGTGGTGTGGGATGGTCTCAATCTAACTCTTAGCTCTTGGGAAGTGTGGGGTGAGGGGACAACACGAGATCATTTGGAAGAATCTTTCTCGATTCTTTTTTAGGAGTTGAATTAGGTGGAAATTGAGCCCTTGAAGATAGTTCCTACCTGGAGAAATTATAGAAGAGGAAGTGTTGTTATCTCTAAAAGACTATACATGTTCCTTGTGGTAGGAAATATTTTGGAGGAAACTGCAAGACATAAATCTTGGGTTGGGAATGGAGGCTCTTCTGATCATTGTCCCATTCTTTTACAAATTGAAGAACATGGTTAGAAATCTTGTACACCTTTTAAGTTTAATCGTGCTTGGTTATTTGAGGAAGAATTCAAACATTTAGTCACTAGCAACTAGAAGTTGTACGATGCCTTTGCTAAGGATGCAACCATGCGTCAATTTGTTGAAAACCTATAATAAATTAAGAGGTTAGTTGTGGCCTAGGAAAGAGTGGAAAAACAAGAGAATGTTGAGGAATTAAAGGAGGTGAAGGCTAGCATTACTAATTTGTTTGAATACAATGATTTTAGTGTTTTCTCTCAGGATGAATATTCTTCTTCAAAGTCGCTTGGAGAAGGAAAAAGGTCTCTTTTAGATAAGGAAGATATTGAATGGAGGTTAAAGAGTAGAGTCACTTGGATGGTTGCAATGGGTAACATCACCAAGTTTTTTTTCGCAATTATGCTAATTATAGAAAAAAAAATTCACTACTATTTGGGAAATTGAGTTAGTTGATAGGTACATAGCAAAGTCTTTCAAGCATGTTGCAGATGTAGGCAAAACTCATTTTCAAAATTTGTTCAAAGATGAAACCACTGCAAACATTGGGGACTTAATGAAGGTAATAAGGCTTTCTGTGGGGCTCTTTGACCAAAGGATGAATGAAGATTCAGAAGATGCAATTTCAAAGGAAGAGTTCAAGGCAATTTTACAAAGCTTAAAAAAAGTAAATAGTCTAGGCCTCAATGGATGGGTTGTGGAATTCTATCTAGGATTTTATGAATTTCTAGAAGATGAGCTTCTCAAAGTGGTGGAAGAATCAAGGAATTCAGGGAAAATTCTTGGTGCTTTGAATTCAAATTTTATCTCTCTCATTCCAAAAAAGAATAGCCCTTGCTCATTTGAGAAATCTAGGCCTATTTATTGATGCAATCATATCTACATAATGATTGCGGATATTATAGCTAATAGGTTGAAGGGGACACTGTCTAATTTTATCTCAGAATAACAATTTGGGTTTTTATTCAATAGACAAATCCACAGTGCAATGAGAATAGTTCATGAGGGGTTACATTCCATAAAAAGTGACAAGTTTCATGCAGTAGTGCTAAAGATAGATCTTGCAAAGCCTTATCATGAGGTTAGCTAGCTATATATCAAGTTAGTGCTCTTACAAATGGGAATGAACGTTCAAAATGTTGATTGGATTTTGAGATGTATCTCTTTAACCTCTTTTGTTGTTTTAATTGATGGCTCCCCCTTAGGTTTTTTCAATGCTCATAGGGGTCTTAGGCAAGGATGCCCATTGCCCCCCGTTCTATTCTTGCTAGTTGCAAAAATCCTAAGCAGGTTGATTGCAAAGGCCAAGAGAGAGGAATCCATTATGGGTATAAGAGTGGCAAATTTTGTGTTTATTGCACATATGTTGTTTGTTGATGACATCTTGTTATTTGGCCAAGGATGTTTGAGGGAATTGAAAAAAGTACAAAGAATTGTTAGACACCTATCGTGGAGCTATGGGCATGGAAATCAACATGGGAAAATCTTGCATGTTATTCAATAGTTTGGTGGGTGACCTAGAAAGATAGATGTTCCAAGTATTTTCATTGTCTTCTGCTTCAATAGACCATGGAATAAATATATGGGGTTTAATCTCAAACCTAATGGCTATAAATGTGCAGACTATATTTGGTTGTTCGAGAAAATAGAAGAAGGGATTTCAAGTTGGTGACACAAATGGTTGTCTCGAGGAGGAAGATTAGTCTTGATTAAGTCAATGTTGGAAAGTATCCATGGATATTGTTTGTCTATTGCCCATGTTCCTAAAGGCATCATGGAAAATATTAGAAAAAAAGTGTTTTGGTTTTCTTTGGACATGTAAGAAAGAATTTGAAGGCATGCTCCTAGCCAAGTGGTTAAGAATAACTAAGCCAAAAGAGGTTGGGGGTGGGTTCTAAAGAATTTATATGTCTTTAGTCGAGATTTGGATACAAAAATCTTATGGAGATTTTTTTTCATTGAAGGATTATGGGTTAATGTGATGATGGCTAAATATCTTAGTGGTTGGTTAGTTGAAGATTGAACTATAAAGGAAATAAAATCATTTAGAGGAGCTTTTATAGTTTGGAAAGGATTAGCCAAGGCTTTCCCAATAATATGAAAATGGGTTACTTGGAATATTAGAAGAGGGGATAAATAAGACTAGGTGAAAACCCTTGGATTGGTTGGCAATTTGAAGTTACATCTTCCTTTGTTATAATAACTGTATGCTTGAGGTTTGTTAACACTTGCATATGCTTCAATTCATGAGGTGCTTGGAGGGTTGGTGTAGGGATAGAAACCAACTAAGGATTTGAATTTGCATGGAACCTTAGAAATTGAATGGATAAATTATGCATCCCTTCTCAAGTACCATGTTATAATGTTGTAGGATTAGAAAGGCGAGCTTAAATGGTCTAGAAATAAACCATCTACAATCCTAATTACAAAGTTAGGGTTTAAAGCCAAAATTGAAGAAGCCTTGAGTAGGGAAAGGGTATCGTGGTGGAAATTATTTTAGAAGTTATACAACACTCTAAAACAAGGATTTTCCTTTAGTTGGCTTTATCAAATAGTATTCTTACTTGGGACAATGATCATAAGAGAAATTGGAATGGTCATGGTAGGTGTGTTCTTCGTAAAAAAGATAGTGAAAGTGTTGATCATCTTTTTGCTTCTTGCCCTTTTACAAAATTGTTTTGATAAGAGGTGATTCAAGTAGTCAACAAAACACTTTCATGGGACAAAAAATATTTTCTTTAATGTTATAGATCTTGGATTATAGACAAATTAGGCTCAACCCATAAAACATTACCATGTTTTGTGCTATGGGGAGTTTTGCTAGGCATGAACACAATTATTTTTAGGGCGAAGATTTGACAGTTGCTTATGTTTCATATAATATCATACTATCTTTTAGAGAATGTTGGAAGGCACCATCTCAGAAGGTGGTTATAACTTTTTTTTCTTAGAAAAAAACCGTATTTGTATTTCAATAGAAAATATAAATACATTCCTCAAAGTGTCTTCAAAATATTTTCATCTTTTTACAATTGCTTGACTGTCAACAAAAAAACCAAGGCATTTGGCCCGACCTCTGCCTTTCATAAATTTCATAAAAAATGAATCATCACATCTAATCTATTACAAACATCAAAAAAAGGTCCAGCTCTAGTTATATATTAGATCCCATTAAGGCCCAAAGCCTACTTAACTTCATACAATAATTCATATTTAGTTGACTCATTTGCTATGCTTCATTGAGAGACAACAACCCCCTCTCTACTTTCCACTTCATATACTTGTGAGACTTCACCATTCAAACTTTTCTTTGACATAACATCAACTTGTGAGTTGTATTGTTTGTATATGTGTGAGAAAGTAATCAGATGGAAAGATGAGGCAATATCTTTGAGTTGAATAACCTAGTTATAGAGCCCAGACTTTTGAATATGATTTCCCCCCCTCATCCAGCGTATGACCGGTTCAGAGTCACCATAAATTTGGAGAGAGTTGCAATTTTTATGCTTAGCAACATTCATCAAAACAAATAGAGCTTCCAATTCTCTGAGATTATTGGACCTAGGGCCTACGAAAGACCTTCCTTTAGAGAAGTGATCCTCATAAAGGTAGAGGACATAACCTACTCCACATTTGGTTCCATCCTCTTATCTAACTACATCAAAGAAGCCCCAGGGGAGGGACTTGTCTATTTGAGGGGGGACCCGGCATTTTTCCGTTGGGGGATTCAAAGAATCTTGGAAGAAAGGAAATAAAGACAAAGCTTGTGTATCCACTTGGAAGCTGGGGACTTGTTTGTCTTTGAATACTTTCATTATGGGATATCCATATTCTCTAGAGGACCATAAATGGAAGTACTCTGAATGCTTTGAGGTCTCTTCTGATAAGTCGTTCTTTAAATTTCTCCAGGACCTCACCTTTGCCCCACAGGGAGGGAAAATTTAATGAAGATCCAACATCACTCCATACTCGAGATGAGAAAGGACAATCACATAATAAATGAGCATTGGATTCCAAGTTGTCTCGACATAATGTGCACCAACTAGGTGGAGCTTGTACCATGTTGGCAATTTGTTGTGGAAGATTAGCCAGATTAATAAAACACTTTTGGGAGGTGTATGTACTTTCCACATTTTTTCCACCACCAATTCAAGGACAATGCCCTAGGATATTGTTGAGATTAGTATCCCAAAGTCGTAGAGTATTCATTAACTTGACATTCCCATGCCCAATCCAATTCATCTGGTCCCCCTCTTAATCAGATGTGGGCTCTTCTAAGCTCATTAAGAAAGGCTTCCCACTATTTTACTTACTCACCTTCAAGCCCAATATCACAAGCAAAGAGCCAACCTTGGGACCATATGGAGGTTTCTTCATCTTTGGCAATTTTGTTTAAAGTATAAAGCCTTCTCATCTGAAGATGTAAGATAATGTCTTGATAGGGGAAAATGTTTTGATTGCACCCTAAGATCGCATCTGAACCTATTATAACTTGAGAACCATCATGTACTTGTTAGGCCAAATGGGTACTTATGACTAGAAAAGAAGCAATTGACGCTTTCCAATGATTTGACACGTTGAAAATAGATTTTCTAGGGCTTCTGATCCACTCCGCTAAACTTATAGAAGCAATATATTTTTGTATCATTATGTGACACCACAATCTATCCTTTGTGAAAATATGCGAGAGAGACTTTGCAGCTAATGATATGCCAAAAGGATGGAGATCCCTAATTCCCCATCCTCGAAACTATTTGGGCCTTGCTAATAAGTCCCAGTGAGCCCAATGAGCTCCCTTGTATTCCACACTACTTTTCCATAGATAATTAGCACAAATTATCTTGAATTTTTCTAGAACCCCCTTAGGAATGGAAGCCAAAAAGTTATATTAGACTGGGATAGCTTCAATAACTGACTTAATTAATACAAATTTGCCTCCCCTTGAGATCCAAAGTGTGCACCATTGATGAATCCTCCCTTCAATCCTTTCTAACAACCAATTCCAATCAAAATTCCTATACCCATTCGGTTTGAGGAGATAACCTGAATATTTTAGACCTCCCTCCCAATCCTTAAGAGGAATAGAGGAATTTCTTCTCGATGGATCTTCTTGAGACTCATCCACCCCATTCAAATTCATGGTTGATTTTTCCACATTGATGGGCATACCATAAGTAAATGAGAATGTGTCTAGTAGCTCCTCGAGGGATTGACCTTCTTGAATTGAGCCCAGACAAAAAATAAAAATATCATCAACAAAAAGAAGGTGAGATATAGTCAAATGACTAACAATTTTGACCCCACTTATAATGCCTCGAGAATAAGCCCGATGAATCGCTCGACTCGTTCCTTCAGGAATGAGCAAGAATACGTAAGGAGACATTGGATCACCTTGCCTTAGACCCTGAGACAATTGAAAAAATGGTGAAGCCAAGCCATTGATTAAGACTGAAAACTACTAGTAGAAAGATAGGCCATCAACCATTTTACTAATTCATAAGAAAAAACCCAAATGCAATAGTAAGAGGCAAAGAAAATTCCAATAAATCGTGTCATGTGCCTTGGAGAAGTCTATTTTTAGAACAAAAGTCGACAGTGACTATACCTTAATCGAATAAAGAGCTTCCTATGCAGATATGATGGCTTCGTGTATCAATCTTCCTTCGAGGAATCCAAATTGTTTAGGAGCTATGTACTTATACATGAGAGGTTTCATCCTTAATGCTATAATTTTTGAGATGATTTTGAAAGCATGGTTGCAGTGGGAAATAGGTCTCAATCCCTCGAATGAATCTGGCTTGTCCACTTTTGGGATTAGGGTAAAAAAGTCAAATTGAGACTCCTCAACATCCGACCATTCTTTCTTACTTCTTCAACCATACGCATGAGGCCATCACCAATCACTTCATAGAAATCCAAAAAAAACTCGATGGGCCAACCATTCGGCTCACGGCTCCTCTCTTTTTAAAAAGAAGCCATAACTGCAAGTATTTCTTCACAAGATATCTTCTTAATATTTGCAGATTATCCTCTCTGGTCACCATTCTTGGGTAGAGTGAGACAAATTTCATTGTGTTCCCCATATCTGAATGATTTGGTTCTTTGAAAAGAGAAGAGAAATGACTGACATCGAGAGTTGCCAACCCCTGAAAAACCTGCATTTGAAGACCCATTAGAATCTTTAAGATCCAAATTGTGTTGATATCCTTTTTGTGGTTGGCAAGCTACTGGAAGTATTTGGTATTTTGATCGCCATAAGCTAACCATGTTGCTCGACTCTTGATTCTACAATCCTTTTCTTGGTCCATGAGAAGTTTTGCTTTTTGTGCCTCCAAGAACTTAATTGTGGGCATGACTTTGAAATATGGTGTTGGTATTGGAACCAACAATAGAGCAAAATTCCATGCTTTGTTGATTTTGTTGAAAACAACTATAGATCGAGGTATAAATCATTTACAAATGTTGGGCGATTCCAATATGTCGATGGAATGGGCAATTGGAAAATGTCATATTACAAAGCTTGCTCTAGGACCTATCATGAATAGAGTTCCGAAGGTAAACAAAATTATTTGTTTTCATTTTCTTTTCACGTATCTTTTGAGAATTCTACTTGAAGGAAGAAGGTACTTTGACAGTGCAAATTTTTAGAAGGGAAGTCCCCTCTTCTAAATATGTATTGCACATCTTATGAATGGCTCATGTGTTGTGGATTGAAGTAGTGATTGTTGATAATGTTTATTTGAGATTTATATTGTTGATTTCACATGTATCCTATTGAGGGAAGGTATTAGGGACCTGTACTGTCCAATGGATGACTGTAACAAGTAGGTTTGGGTAGGATAGAGACATTTATGTGTTTTGGACTTGAGCTGAGAGGTTGCGACAATGCATGTTTTAATTTCTAGCATGAAATTTAAAATATAAATATTTTTTCTTAAAAAAAAAAGACTCAATCTCAAGTTATAACATCATCATATCTTGTGAAACCTCTCCTTGATGTGAATCCAAACTATCATGGATTTGGTCAATCTTTGAACTCATCCTTTACCAATTATACTCAAAATCATAAAGCATAATAATTGATCAAGAGGCTTCGTGCAGTTATTCTCAACAACCTCCATGAGCACGTCAACTTGCTTTACAAATATAGTACAAAATGATTTTGATGATCATGAATATAAATTCTAAGTAAATCAAGAAAGTTTCTACTTGTAAAATATAGAAACAATCATTTTTGCAGATAGAAACATTATGATGATTTCCAGGAGGTATAACTCTTTTCTTAAACCTTCAATTTGGGAGATTTAAAGGGTGTTTCTAGGAAGTCAACCAAGAGAACCATGTATAAATTGTCAATGATTGATTGAAAAAAATAAACATAAATAACAAGAACAAACATTGAAAAGCGTTAAGAGAATGGGGAGAAAATGTGAAGAAAGATGATGTTGGAAAAATATGCAAAAGGAATATGAAGAAAACAATTTTTGGATAGAACCAGAGGACCAATGCATTCTTCTTCTTTTTTTAAGTAAAAAAGGGTGTTTCCTGCTATATTAAGTGTCAAAAGAAATACAATTGTGTTGAGGATGCCATCTGTGACATCGTTTTATCGGAAACCAACACATCTGGAAGCCCGTGTTTACCTTCTTAAAAAAAGTTGTTCCGCCATCTGTCATGCCCGTAGGAAACTAGGATAGATGGCAATCCATAGTTTTAAAGATGTTTATGGTGTTACTGTGAGCCCCTAGAAGCCTAAACATGGCTTTGGGCGATAAGAACTAAAACAAAATAGAAGCCTAAGCATGGTTGTGAACACTAAGAATAAACAAAACTAAAGCCTGACCCAGTTGTTTACCCGGTGGCCCTGTCAGCCTCGTCCTCTTGTTCCTCTCCTCTAGCCTACATCACAAACGATTGGGCGCAAGTTGGGCACTTTTGCTTTGTTGGTGTGTTGGAGTACGCGTCGAATAACATGTTCAAACGCTAGCTCACGAGGAGGACCCAATGGACATGGTCCGCCATATGTCCCCGCAAGTCAAACATGATATCCAAGTGCTCTGGGTGGAGGAAAGGTGGCGGGGCATGTCCCTGCCTATGCATGGGAGGTGGCACTGGGATTTCGCCTCCCTCTCCCGGAGTGACTTCCAGCTCATTTTCCACTGCCGCGCTTGGGGCTGCATCCTCTGGTTCTTCATCTCCAACTCCTTCATCCTCGCCTCTCATGTCCACGGGTTGCTTAGCCTCAGTTGTGAACTCCAGCGAGACCATTTCCTCATAAATTTCTTCCTCTATGTAACAAGTGGGGAAGTCGTCGCAGTACTCCGCAGCAATGCTTCTCCTTGTTTGATTCTCAGGAGCTGTCAAAATGTTTTCTTCCTGAAAATGTCTTGTTGGTTGCCAATTCTCTAGTTCAGTGAGAAGAAGATGATCTGGAAGGGTCTGAACAGACTCCTTCGGGGAGGTCTCCTCCACATATGCCATGGGGGGAAGACCATCCTTCTTTTCTCTTTGACGCAGAATGGTGCGAGCCAGCGAGAGTGCTTGATCCATTTGTTGCCTTTGTTGTCATTGAGAAACATGGGTATACCAAGCCGAAGCACGACGAGGTTTTCCTCTCTCCCTAGGCATCTAAATGAAGGAAAGGATATAAAAAACACACAGGGTGGACTGACTAGCGCACCAAAGCTCACAATTGTTGGAAGGATGCAAAGAAAAGATGAATTGAATCTGTTCATGCCGTGACTCATTCAAAAGCTTGAGGATTGACGAGATGTTCCTCTTAATTAACTCTAACATCTTAAATGCTTGCAGAGCCGGCCCTTTCCCGTGAGGGAGAGATCTCTTATCGAGAAGACTGGAGTTATGGCTAGCTCCCATCGTTATTGCTGAAGGGATGGGGAGAGGCCTACCTCATTTAAGGCGAGGATCTGTGCTCGTCCAGGTGGCTAGGATTCACAATGTGTCACCCCATCCGGGGCAGGACCAATGCATTCTTAGAATAACCAAAATGATGAAATAATTGAGACCAATTGTGAAGTGGAAAAGATTCAATAAATTCATTCCTTCTCACTTCAAGTAGATTTGCACATGTATGTAAAATCAAATGTTTGACAATATGTCTTGGCCACACGTGGATCTATACCACTCGTTTGATTATTTACATCCATGTGCAACATTGGTTTCATCAAGATGATTTATGAAGACTATTATTCAAGATCCCATGGTTTCAAATCGATTTACAAGATTATCTCTCGACCTCCTCGAACCTGTGTTTTGTTTTCTCCAAGATTTTGAAGGAGGAGGGCATGTTGTGTGCTTAAACTCATAAGTTTTTATCACATGCAAATGAACCGGTTTATATATAATCTGATTAATTTATAATAAAAGGTCAAAAAGTTAGCATACCATGTCATGAACAAATATTCATTATGATATTATACATAGTATTTTATATTAAACAAGGTTTGAAATATAAAATTAAAGTGATTAGTGTTGGAAATGACTTAATTACCCATTAAAAGTATCTTAACCACAAGGTAGGACTTCTCCCACTCTCTTCATATTTAAATAGGGGTTTACCCTCTTTTTGTAATCAACTTTATCCATCGACTAAAACCACTTTTATTTCTTAACATAGATAATCTTTGAGAAGTCTTTCTCCAACAATCAAGAATTATATGTGTAATCCACCATTGGGTTTACAGGTGCCCTCATCCTAATTTTTAATCTGTTTACAGTGCTTGAATGTTTATTTCTTCCATTTATGTTGTTTTAGGCTCCCATCGGTTCTATTTTTGCACGTATTTAGATACAAAATATATTGATAGTGGTATTGTGCCAATTTGCATCCATGACTATTACATAGTTAGCACAATCTTCTTATTTATTTTTTTTCGTGAAATACACATATCGAGGAGACATGTTGAGCACTTCCCCTCATTTTGAGGACGGGACAAACTAGATTCTTTAGAAGCTAGAGGCTATTCAACACATTGCTTAAGGCCATTATAACAATATATTTGTCAATAACTCGTTGTGTCACTTGCGAAAATTGAACTTGGGTGGGGAGGACAACACTCCTCTCAATTGTCCACGCTAGACATAATTGAATCAAATTGACACATATAATGAAACTAACATTAATATTGGGTGTTAGAGACATTATTGAATATTGGGAGATGTCACTTCAGGGATTCTTGGGTAGATGTGAAGTGGATATGTCTCTAGCTTCTTGGACCTTGCCAAATTTTGGTAGATTCATGTTGGAGTTATCCCACGTTGCTTGGTCATTACTCTAAGTGATAAATGGTGGAGCAAAGGCCTAATATTCCAATCAAACATACCAACTTCTCATTAAAACTACTAGCTTTGGAGTTAAAGTACCTTGAAATAAATTGATTCACGAACTTATAACTTTTAATGAACACACTAATACATTTCATGAAACTGAGATTTTCGACATTTTGATACAACAATTACACACCAATCATAATGTTTATGGATCATAATTTATTGCATGTAGGTAAATGCATTTCACAACAAACAAAATCAACTCATAAAGCATTTATTTGGGATCCTTTGAGTATGGGCAGTGTTCTACCTAGAGATGAAGCATCTTTATAAAAAGTAAATTTATTATATTCTTAAATATCATCATTAAAACATATATAATTGACTTCCCTATAAGTACATCTAGGTGGCTTTTATTCTTCATATTCAAAGTCAATCTTTGTAATCTTATAATCTTCAAAACCTAAACTAGTTATTCCACAATCATTAGTCAATATGAGTTTTGATAATAATCAATGTGTCGTGACTTAGTCATGTACTAGTGGAACATGATGATTGAGTTGTATCCAACAAATAAGTGTCCTTGGGTTGAATAGTCGAGTTGAAATGATGCCATGAGGTACTTGAGATCCACCATTTCTTTTCCAGGTATGCTCTTCCAATTGCTATTTAGAAAATAGGTGTAAATGAGGCAAGTTAGAATTTCATTGGTGGACTTGACATGTTTGTTGTTAATGAATGTACCTATGCTTTCAACATTCAAAATCATGCCTAAAATTATTTTGGTATCGTGTTTCCATTGGCCATGGTTGATGATGACGATCAACAATTGTGATAAATCAACAAAAAGATCAAAATGAGACATTTCTACATAATAGGAATTTGGCATAAATCCATTCATGATTGCTTTGCCAATTGATGTCTTTTCAAATAACTAGTGTTTATCAAATGTTTGTAAATATCATTAAATGCACTGTATTTCATCCTAGTTAGGTGTATTCCCTATGGTTGTAATCACCATGGTATATGTCATTTCTCCAATGAGAGCATCAACGTTAGTGTTTTAACCCATTCAACTATTGAGCTCCACAAGAGAAGGAGAGGATGAAATGGAACAAACCAACAAGCAGATCTAATGCGCCTTGGATGAACAAACCAACAAATCCCAATGGTCAATTATTGATCATGTGAGCAATATTATGAGAAGACTAATTGTATTTTATACTTGTTGGTTTCATTATAAAGGAGTAGCTTATTTGGGTAGGTGGGTTAGGTTAGGTAGGTTTGTAAGAGTGACCTTGAACATCAACCTAATTCTCTTATCCATAATGTCATACTAGTTATGTTTTTCATCTATTGTAAAATGTTGTTTTATCAACCTTCACTTGAGAAGCAGACCCCAAGTAGGTATATGCACTAATTTCAATGTCAATAAAATTGAATCAACATTTAGACATCGCCAAAATGATAGTTGATATGTCGATTCTTATCTGTGGATATATCGATGTCTTTGGAAAGCATTATAAGAACGATGATCACAATGATAAATTTAAATCACAAAGTTATCACTATTATATGATGCTCATAGGCATCGATGTATTGATGTTAGTATGTTTTTGGAGTTGCAACCAATTTAGAGGCCACAAATGACATAAAGGGTTCATGTCGAAATTAACATACCTAATAAACACCATTTTTTGACCCCAATTGTAATAGTGTTTGTCCACACTGTAATGAAGACAACCCATTGCACAATTGCATAATTCAACCAAGAAGAAGAGTTGTCGAACTTGGTGAGGAAGAACAATTGCATAAAAGGGGCTAATCCAGAATAAGAGGGACAAATACCAAACATGATCTTGTTTAGGATAGGATGAAGACTATCTATGAAGAAATCATCATACCTATGGTCATAATCATCATGGCAGATGCCATTTCTCCAACGAGAGCATCGACACTAACATTTTTACCCATTAAACTATTGAGATACATAAGAGAAAGAGGGGATTGAATGGAACAAACCAACAAATGAACCCAATGCACCTCAAATGAACAAACCAACAAAACTATATTGCTCTTCAAACCTTAACGCACATCGAATGAACAAACCAACAAACCCCAATGTTCAAATACTAATCATGTGAGCAATATTGTGAAAACACTAATTGCATTTTATACCTCTTGGTTTCATTATAAAAGGGCAACTTATCTCGGTAGGTTGGGTTAGGTTAGGTAGGTTCATATGTTAGGTTTATAAGAATGATCTTGAACATCATCCTCATTCTCTTATCTGCAATGTTGTACTAGTTATGTTTTTTTTTCATCTATAAGAAAACATTGTTTTATTGACCTTCACTTGAGAAGCAGACCATGAGTAGGTATCTACATTGGTTTCAATGTGGATATAATTGAATCAATGTTTAGACGTCATTAAACCAACATCTAAGCCAATATATCAACACTTATACGTGGATATATTGACATCTTTGTAAAGCATTCTAGAAATGACGATTGCAATGATAAAATCAATTCACAAAGCTTATCATGACTATGCGACATTTATAGGCGTTGATTTACCAACATTAGTAATTTTTTTTGGAGTTGCAATCAATTTAGAGGCAAAAAATCACTTAAGTGCCATTTTTTGACTCCAAATGTAGTAGCGCCTGCCACATTGTAATGAAGACAATTGACTGTACATATGCATACTTCACTGAAAAAAAAGAGTAGCTAAATTTCGTGAGGAAGAACAAATGTAGAAAACAAGCTAATCTATGCAAATAGGGAAAAAGACCATACATGAGCTTGGGATGAATATTATCTAAGAATAAATCCACAACTAAAGGGGTATATGCATGAAATCTCTATTAAGAATGCAACATCCTTTATATAATTTTTCCTTTAAAAAAAATGAAAAGCCAATAAAATCATTTTCACTAGTTTTTCTATTTGGCTTTCCACTATAAAAATATATATATATGTTATTATACCTGCCGATAGGCTGGTATATATATATATATATATATATATATATATATATATATATATATATATATATTTTTNTGGTATATATATATATATATATATATATATATATATATATATATATATATATATATGTTATTATTATACCTGCCGATAGGCTGGTATATAGTGATGAGTTGCTCATTCACTACATATTAATTCACCCATTGACCAAAAATTTATATGATGTTCTTATGTTACACTTTAGCAATAATTTAATTTTATTTATTTTAATTATTTAAAATCCTTTTTGTCAAAATTTTATTGGCTATTAAAATGAACCTCTTATTGTCGAGCTGACGGCGGTTCATAAATGACATACAGTCTCATTAATTGGTGGAAGTAACCTCTGCTACATCAATTTTCACGTTCGCAGTCGATGGATGCCCATAAGCCACCGTACATAGCTTGAAAGATAGTTTTTTAGTCGGGGACTGTGATGCGTGCAGACTCCCTCAATTTTTGGACTAATATGACGTTCCAGGCAGAGTCCTCGGCCGACGACCAAGGTTTCATTCAGCAATTCCTCGTTTGCAGCGGGAAGGAGGTCTTTTGTTTCCAGAGAAATCAAGCCAAAAACGAAAACCAGAAAATATGGCGGTGGAATTATAAAGTGCCAAGCCTCGGGAGGAAATGGAAGGGTAAATTTTGGACGTTTTCCTGCCAATATTCATGATTAAGATGTACAATCTGCATGTGTCAAGCCTCGGGAGGAAATGGAAGGGTAAATTTTGGACGTTTTCCTGCCAATATTCATGATTAAGATGTACAATCTGCATGTGTTTAATATAGAATTCCTGTAATGGTTCAAAATATGGTTCCTTAATTTTTTTTCCTTGTGTTGCGAGTGGTAGTATTACATCACGCAGCAAGAGTTTACAGAGATGGCGTGGCAAGTGGTGGTATCAGCTCCGGAAGTGGCAAAAGAGAGTAAACATCAAATAGTTGAGACAGAGCATCTTACGAAAGCTTTGCAAGAGCAGAAGAATGGCCTCGCTCGTCGAATATTTGCCAAAGCTGGGGTTGACAACACAACTCTTCTTCAAGCCACCGAGAGGTTCATTCAAAGACAGCCCAAGGCAAGGCATTCTCTCATCTATTCATCGAACATTTCTCTCAAACCATAAAAAATCTCTCCCTATCCTCTGTTCACCTGATCTGAACTGGGAATTGAAGTCAGCGAAGTGGGGCGTATAAAGATGATTGATATAAGGGTTGTTTAGCGGCATCCCGTTGGTTATGGCGGCCTGTTGTGTACTAAAAGGGTCCTGGCTAACTTAATGATATCGTACCTACCCAAATTGATAAGTTGATGAGGCAAGTCAATGTGTCAGATTACAGGACTATGGGGGTTGTGGGCTCTCCCCGATAAATGCGTAAAGTATTCTTAAGTCTTAATGCTCAGTCTTCCTTCACTTAAGTTATTTTTTGCAAGTATTCGTAAGTGTAAGGCGTAAGGTAAGAGACCTGGAAGGTAAGGTCTCGCGTAGTCGAGGCAGGCCGCCTTTCGCGTAGCTGAGGCAGGCTGCTTTTCCCCTCCGTCCCGTAGCGTAGCAAGCCTTTTCATGATACCTGCACGAACTGTTTCAATTGCTAATGAATGTAGTACAGGCAACCCAGATGCAACCACCCAATATGTACAGGAGCTATTATCCTGAAGGTGTTTACAAATATTCGAATGACTGTAGTACAGATAGCTCTGTAGCGGCCACCCAAGTGTACGTATCTATTCTGAGCCAGCCATAAGGAGCTCCTTGCCTTGGACGCAACCGACCCTCTTTTTTTTATCCAATGACCTTTTTCAATTAGTAACTACTCTAATGACAAACTGTCAACGAATTTCATTGGTATATCCATTAAAAACAGATGTTCCAGACTATTTTGTTATATAAAATAGCATAACCTAACTAATACCTAATTGTAGATCATTAATCTGGTTTGCAGCTGCAGGACTGGGGCTCAAGGAGAAGTTGCCGCCATATTTAGATCCTCATCTCAATACCCACGATCTCGTAACAGGCGTCGGCTTTGCTTCTGCAGGAACTGGATACGATAACCTCACAACCGAAGCTATTGTAAGTGGTTTTTGGATATTCATGGTTTTATAACATTTCAATCTTAAAGAGCTGAGTGAAGCTGAGAAGCACTGTTGAATATTGTTGCAGTCTGTGATACCAATGTGGAAACAGACGGAATTCTTTAAAGATTACAGTGTGATCTTGAGAGAGCGGGTGGGAGAGGAGAAGGCATCCAGTATAATCAGAGAAGCCATATTTCTGTCGTGTGCAGGAACCAACAATTTTGTACAAAATTACTATCTTTTGCCCATCAGGAGAAAACAGTTCAACATTACCCAATATCAGGACTTTGTGCTGCAACTCTCCCAAAGTTTCATTAAGGTAAGAAGTCATTCACATGCCAAAACGTTATTGAGGTAATGCATCATTGACATATTGATCTTGTTGTTACTGTGATGATTTCAATGTGTTTTTCAATTTCCATGTTTATCGCTTATGTTGACCCTGTAGTGCATATAGTTCAAATATTTTCNCCTTTAGCCCCTTCTTCCCACAAGACAAAATGTAACCCTGGAAGGTCATCCTAATGGCCAGACTAGGGGAATGGGATGGATGAGCGGGGTATAAGATGTAAAAGTGATAAGATGGTGGGAGCGGACGATGGCTCTGCAAATCCTCCTTGGTGGCTAACCAAGACCCATGAATATCAACTTGCTAAGTTACCCAATCAATCACCCCAACAATGGTCAAGTGGATTAGTGTAAGATCCAAGCAGTCATCAGAAATGAAAGAAACCTAATGTATATATAAGAAGGTTATAACAATCAAATATGACACATACTATGATACCTCGGACCAATTACCTCATGAAGCAAGAGTCCTCTCCGATGCAAGCCCAGGCCGGTGGTGATGGAAGCTGCTACTGCTGACAGGACAAGTCTGGCTGAGAAGAAGAAAGATGGGCCCTCCAGGGCCATGCTCAAGTCACTCCTGCTCTCGGTACTCCATGTCTAGGACCATGTGGGCCTCGAGACATGATCTCCTAGTTATCCCTAAATATCGGGGATAACACAACCAATTTAGAGGCAAAAAATCACTTAAGTGCCATTTTTTGACTCCAAATGTAGTAGCGCCTGCCACACTGTAATGAAGACAATTCACTGTACATATGGATACTTCACTGAAAAAAAAGAGTAGCTAAATTTCGTGAGGAAGAACAAATGTAAAAAACAAGCTAATCTATGCAAATAGGGAAAAAGACCATACATAAGCTTGGGATGAATATTATCTAAGAATAAATCCACAACTAAAAGGGTATATGCATGAAATCTCTATTAAGAATGCAACATCCTTTGTATAATTTTTCCTTTAAAAAAAATGAAAAGCCAATTAAATCATTTTCACTAGTTTTTCTATTTGACTTTCCACTATAATATATATATATATATATAATATTTTTGTGTACACCATTATTTTAATTCTAGAATTGTAAATTCCATCATGATAAATACACTATGAAATAAACAACAAAATATGTAACTTTTAATTATTTCACAATTAACTTATTCATAAAAATTAGTACCATGAAGTGTTTGGCCATAAACCTATTCTCAAACATAATTTAATTTATCACTTTAATCTACATAATATAACAAATACAATACACACTCCATTACTATACTATTTCACACCTCATATTTACATCTTAACAATAATTTCTCTTCTTATAACACCTCATAGCTACATTTTAATATGAAAAAAATACCATTTAATATTTTGTATAATTTATTTGTCACAATTTGAAAATGATTTTGATTTTAATGCCGCATTTGAAAAAAATTAATATTAATATTTAAAGATTTTTAATAAATATATAATTTTAAATTTTGAAATAAAAATCCATTGATTCATTATATAAATGTAATAGTGTAATAGTTTTAAATGTATAAGCTAAATGAATCTAATGATTAAAAATATGCACGAGGTTATAAATTTAGGGGACAGGATATGAACATTGAAACATTAAATGTTATATATTTTCATTAATAAAAAAACCATAAAAAAATAAAAAATAAAAACTACCAATAAAAAAATTACAAAGCCCTCTCCTTCCTTTATTAATATATAATGAAGCTTCCCTTCCCGCCAAAGATAGTGGCTGGTACAGTTTTGCATCTTTTCTCCCTAAAAATACCCTCTCACCCTTGAGCTTGGAAGGAAGCACGCAGTTTTCCAGATGGCGATGGAGGGAGAGGAGGCTTTGGATTCTAAGCTTCCCGAGCTCAAATTAGGTTCGTATTCGTATGCCTCTCTCAATTGCAAGAACCATTGCCATTATCGGAAATTCATACAGAAAACTCATGCTTGCTCTTTGTGTTTTGCTTCGTAGATGCAAAGCAGGCTCAAGGATTTATCGCCTTTTACGGGAGGCTCCCGTCTGTAAGTTCCCCGCATTTCTTCGCAGCTTGAAATTGTGGTTCATTTTAAAAGCTTGCCGGCTGAGCATACTTTCTAATATAATCCGTTGTGGTATGTTTTGCAGAATGACCAAGCCGTTCGCTTCTTCGACCGTCGGGTAAGTCTTGGCCTTTTAGGTTAATGGCATCACCTGCATTTTGTTCTGCCCGTTTTGGTGGAATGGTTACCCCTGTGGCATTTAAAGCCAAAGGAAATTGATGTTAAGCACCGCGGCTCTTAACCCCATGGCGCATTTTCTCGAGGCAACTTCTAAAAAAATCTAAAAATATCATATAAAGCAATAGAAAGAGCTCATGGAAAGTTATGCAAAGAGATTTATCAACTCAACTTTCAAACAAATCTAAAAATATTGTATAAAGCAATTCGAAGAGCTCGTGGAAAGTTATGCAATAGGGCATAACAGTAAATGAAGCTCAATGGAATGGATGAAAGGCTGTTTACCATACTAAATCAAATAAAAGTTGAGTACAATAGGGCATAGCAGTAAATGAAGTTGAGTACAATAGGGCATAACAGTAAATGAAGTTCAATGGAATGGATAAAAGGTGGTTGACTATACTAAATCAAATAGAAGCTGAGTACAATAGGGAGTTTAAGAGTTAAATAACAATATATGTCAGTGGGGTCTTTGTTTGATGGGAAAACGATGTTGTTCACAACCCACCACTGTTCAAATTCCTCAGAGGCATCTTTCGCCCCTCGTCCATGCAAGGGGGCCACCTTCTCTACACAAGCAGGCCTTCATAGCGATGGGGTCATGTGTAATTTCTCGGCTAATTGATTTGCCAAACTTTAATGATATTTTTTGCCAAGGAAATTTCATGGGATCCCCTTCTCTTCACTATAATATAGAGATGGAGAGTGGCTTAACTGCCAGCCACAATAGCAGCTGGTAACCCAGTGGGACTGAACCTTAGCCGGACTAGAACTGGAGACCTCACAGTAAACTCTGTCTTGAAGCAATGTGTTTGTATCAATTGAGCGAACCCACTGTAAAACCTTAAATGCTAAAACCTTAATAATAGTTATAGGCTAGGATTGAAATTATTGAAAATAGGATAGATGGGGGTTGAACTTGAAGTTGATAGTGCTCAAAAGTTGATTGTTTGAATTTTGCTGCGATAGGATAAAATTGTATCTTTGTTCTTCTATTTCATTTTTTAATTACAGTAGTCTGCATGGTACGCTGTGGTGAAGAGTGAGGGTTTTTCTTTAATTACTGATAAGATTTCTTCATTTAATAGTCGGGCAAAATTGATCATAGGAGGGTTTGTATGTCGTAGAAACAACTATGTCCAGAGATGTGTGTTAAACGTAATGTAACTAATTACATCCTATAACTCAATTTGATTATTAAGTTTGTGAACACATTTATAAATATGGCAAATTAGTGCCAACACAAACAACTATTCTTAATATATATATATATTTTCTCCTTAGAGCTCTTCTAAAATCTGTTATCATGTTTGTATTCTTTTTTTAGTTCTCAAAGAGCATGAGCATGAGGCAAGGCACATGAGAGGAGGGATTTTGTTGTTATTTGATGTGTTCAAAATTTGGTTGACGAAGATAAGGATAGATCTCATCAGTCCATAATAGATCTAACCCAAACAATTCGCGTTATCATGAATACACTTTTCAGCCATTTCTTTTCTCACACATTTCTTAATTAAATCCTATGCTAATTTTTGTCAAAGTAAGGCATTTATTAAAAATTGAGCATTGACTATTCTAACCTCCCCTCTCGATGACTATTTCATTTTCCTTTATACCAAACATCTCCTTGAATCTTTGAACCTTCTCCTTGATGCTTTTTGAAGATGTATGATAATTAATCCTCAATCCCACAATACAAAACTAATCCTTTTGTTTCTCATCTGTTCTATAACCTATTTGTTATGGATGCCAATACGTTAGGTTTTGGCATGAATCATGATGTCTTTTGTGGGTTAAATTGTTAGGTTTCGTAGTGCATCCAGACTCGGTGCACACACACCTCAGGTCTGGTCTATGTTCTCAACAGTATACACAAAATTTTACACAATTTGAACTGTAAACATAAACACACTGAGATGCCTAACAATTTAGCACAACGGAAAGTAAAACACCAGCAATTAGATCATGCATAGGTACACAAAAATTTAATGCCCAAATCAATATTCTTCATGAATATAAAATCATGGGCTCCAGTACCAGGGAAAATGGCCCTTTTCTTACACAATAGAAAATGCCAAAACAAGGGAGATCATATTACACAGATAACCCTTACTCATACTGAAAGCCTCCTTGATTCCTGTGTCAAAGACTGTTCTCAATGTCTGACCTTGCTGCTGAACTGAGCATGCACTGATAGCTGAGAGTTAGGGTACTAATCAGCCCTTCCAAACCTTTGTCTGCCCCTGCACCAAGCCCTAGGCACCTGCAGCCTAACTCCCTTAGGCTGCGGCCTAGCTTTTGTCCACCAGAAACAGGGCTGCAGCTCCTCCTTAAGTCTCTGGCCCATGCTCCTGTACACAAACCTGTGGCTAGCTGTTCAGCTCTCAAAACTGCCCTCTTGACTGGCTGTAACAGTCCTTTAACACCTCAAAACAGACCTGTTCTAGCTCTCAAAAAGACTGTCTAACAGACCTATAACTGTCACAAGACTGTGGCTCCTCCTCCCCCTTGCAGGCTGAGACTCTAAAATTTCCCCAGCAGACTTCGGCCCCCCTCAAGGACAGCCCCATGGACCTGTGCCTTACCTTTTCTAGTAGCTGAGCCACCTAGACCCCCGCTGCTGTCTTCCTCTTGCTGGGCTGAGCTTCTAAAACAAGGGGGCTGCCCTCAGAACCTGCCCACAGACCTGCGGCTAGGTTCTTCCTGCAGGCTGAGTCTCCTCCTCACCTGCGGCAGCCCTATTCTCTGTCCAAAAAGCCTCCAAACCACAGGCTGAGTCCTCTATGCTTGGCGGCTGACCTCTCCTAGGCTGGCCGAGCCTACTCTCCATCAGAATCTGCCCAAAACAAGAGCAAATCCACCAGATGTGAGGCCAAACTCAGCCCTCTCCATGGCTGGACTGAGGTCACCACACCTCTCCTCTCCAAGATGAATGTCACAATCACCTTATGTTTCATCTCTCAGATGAACACTCTATTGAAAAACTGATGCATGTAGGTAAATTTAAAAATTTACAGCATACAACCAACATACCAATACATCTTGCATATATCAGGATCACT
>ML779521.1:43550-91905 GCA_009831015.1 Picea engelmannii | reverse complement strand
AATGCTTTGGAAACATGATTTAAAATCTTAAAAATATATTTTTTTCGTTAAAATTTAAATATTTTATGTATTTTTTAAAAAACCGGTTCATTGAAACCGGTTCTACCGGTTTATTACCGGTTCCGGTTCCGGTTCAGGTTGGACCCTCGACCGGTTCCGGTACCGGTTTCGGTTTTTAAAACCTTGCCACCACCCTAAGAAACCCCCCTAAGCTGGCCACTCCAACCATCCTAAGCAACCCTCTTAAGCAGCCTCCCTAAGCTAGCCACTACAACCTCCCTAAGCAGCCCTCTTAGAGGTGCTATGAGGTTGACACATGACATATGGTTGTCTTGGCATAAGGTTGACACTTGTCATGTGTTTGATGCTTGACATAAAGTTAACACTATATCAAAACTTTATTTACATGGTTAGTTACAATAGGGAAAATAGCTTCCAAAGCTATATAATTCAACACTCCCTCTTAGCAAGGAAGGTATTTTCCTAGTACCAACTGTTACATCCATTTGTCTTTACTTGGCTATTGACTTGTTGATCCATGTAGAATCTATTCATCAAGAGAAGTTTTGTATCCATAGCTAGCATTGGGATCAGTAGCATCTCTGGTGAGCACACTGCTGTGATTACAGGATTTTTATTCACTCAGTTCACCAAGAACTGTCCTACTAGCCATATGCTAGAGGAAGCTATACAGTTCACCAAGAACTGTCAATTCAGCAAGAACTGTCTTACTCAGTGCCAATCCTTTTTCATACTGGATGAGTAATCTTAGAGCCAATCCTTTTTCATACTGGATAAGAATAAAATAAAATAGCTCACATCCTACCTATAAATGACTTGCCTCGCTACTGTCGCCAGAATCCCATATGCAACTTTAGCCATAGTAGCTCTAATGTTAGTGTATCTTGCCATAGGAGCAAAGGTTTCTTCGTAATTTATTCCCTCTTTCTGAGAGAACCCACGAGCTACAAACCTTGCTTTGAATTTCTCAATACTACCATCCGCAACATGTTTGATTTTGTATAACCATTTAGATGTTACCACAGATTTTTCTTTTGGTCTCAGAACTATGTCTCAAACATCATTTTTCATAATTGATTGATATTCTTCAATCATGACATCTTGCCACACTTTCTTCTCAACGACTTCTTCATAGCTGAAAGGTTCTGCATCAATGATGTTAGATACAAGTGCAACATAGTTGGAATATAATCGAGGTCTTTTACTTTCTCTGAAAGTCTTATTTGGGGCACCATACCTTTTTGCATCTTGAATGAGTTCACGAGCCCAACCTGGTTTTCTCTGATATGTAATCACTTCTGTGGGTGAATCAATAGGTTTCTGAGGCTCCATCATATCATGATTCTCAGGTACAAGTTCTTCTTCTTCTGTATTTGGTACTTTAGAAGTTGTAGGTTCCTCATCATGTACTTCATCTACATGATTTCTTTTTGATTTGCAAAAAACTACATCTTCATCAAAGATAACGTCTCTGTTGATCTCAAAGATAACGTCTCTGGTACAACTTGGTGAAGTATTTCACTCCCTTGAGTTGATCAAGAAGGTCATAGATTTAAGGTAGAGGGTAGAGTGATTGATGGTGACCCTGTTGAGGTACTTGTAAATTGCGCAAAGTCGCCATTGTTGTAGCTCTGTCTTGGATACCACCAAAGTAAGAGATTTGCAAGGGGATATGCTAGGCTTGCTTTTGCCAACCTACAAAAGGTGTGTGATATTCTACTCAATCTTGTTATCTTTTGGGGTTACTTCAAAAGTGTTTACACCACGTGTGGGGATGCTTCATGTGATGTGGAGTGCATGGTGTGATGAACTACTCTGGATTGTATCTTAGTGGACATACACATTGGAGATAGCTTACTCATGGATTGCTGGAGCTTGACTTGATGCATATGTGGTGCACTTCCTTACAAGGTTGGTATCCCATGTGTCATGGTGACATTCTTCATGAGGTGCATATGGAGGGCTTGTTTACTTGCTCTTGAGGTCTATATGAGTGGAGGAGCGTTGGGGCATCTAGGAGGAGGGTGCTTAGCCCTAGGTAGCATGGGATCACTTGGTTGCATACATGGAGACTTGTGCTTTACTTGAGGATGCTTGGGTTGAGGAGCACAAATGGAGTTGTGGTGAACTCGGAGGAGCACATGGCTTAGGAGGTAGAGGTTGGAGTATTGGACACATTTGGAGGAGAGCATTGGACCTTGGTCTTATGGAGCGCTCACCTTGGGACCCTTTCTTGACGGACATGCTTACCTTGGAGCATGATGTGTCGCCTAATAGTTGGAGCACTTCACACGTGGACTTAGCTAGGGATTATTTAGGGCAGTTGAGGTAGTTGGATGTGGACCAAATCCACTAGTCTATTGTTGTCCTTCTTTACGTCTATATAAAGGAAGGAGGGACCTTGTAATATCCCTAGGGAAATATTGAGTGTTTATGCTTGATTTTGCTGTACTTTAGAATGATATCTCACTAGCAATTTCAACAGTTCATAATGCTTTTTCCATCAAATAGATCAAATTTAACCAATTGTTCATAAGATAAGAAGTATGACTTTATCACAACGATAACAAGGTGCTAATGGCTGTTGTAGCAACTACAAAATTTCCCTAAAAACACAACAGATGCTAAAACTTGGGAATGTGATTGCTGTAAACAAATCTGTTGTTTCCTTTGACTTGGTCTGTTGTACTCTACAAAAGTTGCTTCAGATGGTGTCGTCCAACTTGTGGAAACCCTAACACACCCTCTTCCCACCTCTGTTTGATGTTGTCGGTACCTAAATCTTCTTCAACAAGGAGCTGTCTAGCCTTCTAGCTATCGACAAGCCTCCTTCCAGCCACTCGGTCTGTCACAACTCCACCTTAAAACCCTCGGCCCTGCAAACTAGGAGTTTGATCCTCTCAAGAATCGATCCTGTCCAACTGATATGGGGTTCGACCCTCTTCCAATTGGCCCTAATCCACAGATGGAGGGTTCGACGGTACTTCGACCCTCTTTCAAATGCACTAAAACGAGCTCGACCCCCTTCAAAACCCCTCTTGCTACTGTTCCAATAGGCGACCTGCAGAAAATACCCAAAACAACCTTCTAATGGGTCAATCCCTTGTCTAATCCTGCAATCAAACCAAGAGATGAGTTTTTGAAGAAGGTAAAAGGAAGACTTGTCCAATGTTGAGCTAGGGTGAGCACAAGGCACAACCAAAACCCAACCAACAAACAAGGGTTTTGCCAAAACCCTAAAAAAACCCGAGGCACAAGCCTTCAAGGCAAGAAATAAAATGCTCCATCGAAATTCTCATTAGGAGAAGTGTACCTCCCCTCCTTATATACTTTTTGTCCTCCACCTAACCCCCTTTTCCTTTTTGCCACTTGGCAACTTAAAGTGACATGTTCCCTAAGTTTGGTGGCATCAAGTCGCTTTATCCCCTTTTTACTTCCCTTTGGCCTAATGCCACCTTAAAATTATGACGTTGCCTCCCTAGGTGACATTAATCAACCCCTTGGCTCCCCTTTCTTTGGGGACTCTAGCGTATGGGGAGACCCCTATGTTACTGCGTCCTCCCTCCAACGAGGTCAAAAGGGGGGGGAAATGACAAACCCTTAGTCCTTAGTATTAACTTATTGCCTATTATTTGTACTTAAGTGAACTTGTATCTTTAATGGGTAGTTCTTCTTCATTGTACTTTGCATTCTAGTCTAGTGTGCTAGGGTTCTTATGTTGATGCAAAGAAGGTGTTAGGGTTTACCTAAGAAGACAAGGAGAATTAGCATTTGGGAGAAACCCTAAGGGAGCAAAGGGAGGATTTCTTCTTGTGGTTCTTGTGAAAGAAGCATAGGGTTTGGAAACCCTAGGACTACTTGGAGTGTTGGATGTGGAGAAGATAACGTAAGACTTTCTTGTGCACTTGTGTGATGCAAGTTTAGGTGTTGAAGAGGAGTTGTTTGATCTGTAAACTACCGTGGATATTCCACTGGACAGTTCATCACAACAAATCTGATAAATAAAACTGAAATCTACACTACGAAGGTTAAATTCCTTAGATTCCAGAATCTTTAGTTATTGATTTTTTGCTTATGCATGAAATAGATAAAATGCGAAAAATAGAGAACAGGGAAATACAATCACACACTATCCACAAAATAACACAAAGATTTGCTTTGGGAAACCCTTATGGGAGAAAACCCAGCTAAAAGGTGAGCTTGCTTTGCTCTCTTTTCTCTGGTATGGAAATAATGCAAGTACAAAGGAGAAGGAACTCTCTATGGAGTTACTTGGCTGTGGCCTATTAGGCTGCTACAATACATCAACCCCCTCCATTATGCTCTCCAATTTCCCACTCCTAGTTGTTTTGCTCTGATATAGAACAAAATACAATAGTATCGAATGGAACCTCTTCTCCTCCTAGCGGCTCGATATTTAACATAGCCTGATGGCCATCTAGGGTTAGGGTATGGACTTCCTCAACCCTCAATTAGTGATCAGGTTTGGACCTTCTAGAGTGTTCTAGAAAATACATTACGTGGCTAGCCCCACACATTTCAGTAATGGGGGCTGACGTGGTATCCACTCGCACCATGGTGATCAATACGGTAGGTCAAATTGCGAGAGGCACAACTTTCGCATACAAACTCCGATTGAGGTGATTCTTGCACCGTTGGAAAGGTATCGATGTGTAGAATATAGAATCATTCTCCATATTAAGACCATAAAAAGTGTTGTTTGATCATTGATGCCTCAAAATGGCTTTGAAAGATTTTAGATGGTTTTTTGGACCCAATTTCTAAATTTGGACTAGATGCCAAAATGGCCTTGTAAAATGATTCCTCCAATTTTTCCACCCATAAAGTACTGAGATATATGACATAATATAATGATCTAATCCGGATCATACCTCTTCATTTAGGGAGGCTTTTGATCCCCAAAAGCTTTACCGAATGAGGTGAGGAAATTTTTCCTCTACCTTCTTCCTGGAGTGCCACTTTGCTTTGCTTGGAAGTTGTCCTTTCAACCCAATCTGACAAAGGCCATGGCACATGCTACCCCTTTCTTGTAGTTTTGGACCTCTTCTGCAAAACCGTGTCCTCTGCCAACTCTACCTGAGCATCTGGTGCTAAGTCCTCAATGTAAGGTAGGACCTGCTCCTCCTCTTGGTCCAACATGGAAGGCTCATAGAGTTTGAGATTCTCCACATTCACTATTGAGTAAATGCCCATATATCGAGGTAGATTGAGTCTGTAGGCATTATCTCACACCTTTTTCAATACCTCAAAAGGACCATACCGTAGAGCCTTGATCTTCTTACCAGGACCCTGTAGTCCTTATTCAACTGTAACTATACTTTGTCTCCCACTCTAAATGTTCTCTCTGTCCTGTGCTAGTCATGTCTAGCCTTGTACTTTTCTCATGTCTTCTTCAACGTCTCCTATACTTGTAAATGGAGTTGCCTGATCTTCTCAACAAATTAGTTTGCTTTTAATGCATCTCCTGTGAGGTCCTCCCTCACTCCTCCTTGTTGTCCATATACAACATCTAAGGGTGAAGGTGGCAAATACCTAAAGCAAGTTTCAAAAGGTGACTTACCAGTAGAAGTGTGGACTATGTTATAAGAGTGTTGTATATAGGTCATATTTTCATCCTAGGTCTTCAAATGCTTTTTATTGTAACCCCAGAAAAGCTGCACCCAAGTCCTGTTGACTACTTTTGTCTGCCCATTTGTTTGTGGGTGGAATGCTGTAGACCTCTTGAGCTTAGTGTCCATCTTTTCCCACAATGTAGTCCATAAGGCATCGAGAAATCTGGTGTCCATATCTGAGATGATGCTCCTTGGTATCCCAAAGTGCACCCAGACCTGTTCAAAGAACAAGTTTGCTGCTTCATGTCCCTTGATGGTCTTTTTACATCGCATGATAATGCACATTTTGCTGAACTTGTCAACTACCACAAATAAATAGTCATGTCCCTTTTGCGTGATTGGTAAGCCACCCACAAAATCCATAGAAATGCTTTCCCAAGGTGTAGTGAGTATTGGTAAGGGATGGTATAGACCTTGCTTTCTGTTACTGGGCTTGTTGGTACAACAAAGTATACATCCTCTAATATATCGTGCAACATCTTCTTGCATTCTGGGCCAGTACACATACCTTCGTAAGTTGGCAATTGTTTTCCCAACACCAAAATGTCTTGCAAACTTGGAGGTGTGAGCCTCTCTGATAAGCTACAATTGTTCACCTTTATGAATACAAAGCTTGTCAAGCTTGTAGAGTAGACCATTATGGAAACGATAGTCAGCCTTGCTGTCACCTTCTTCTATATGAATTTGGCCCTGTAGCTATTGAAACACCTCCTTGAAGTCCTCATCTTCTATGTATGCCTCTCTGTATACATCATGGGTAAAAGAATCCATGTGCATTGGAGTTCCCAAGGCTGTAATCTTGGATGTGGGTGGCTGTGAAAGCATGTTTGCCAACTTGTTTGTGCTACCCTTTTTATACTTTATGATCAACTGAAACTGCTTTAAGAACCTGTGACAAACAACTTGTTTGACGATTATAAGAATATCCAATTTAAGTAGGATAGAATAAGGTAATCCATTTATGATAGTAAAAATATATATTGAATAAGAATATGAATGAGATATGATTACAATGAGAATGAGGGTCTTATATATCCACGTAGGGGTGCCCTTTCATGAAGAGACATGACCTTTCATCAGGAAGTGTCTCTTCATTTGTTCCGACTTCAATTGGACTTGCATTTGTTCCTTTCTCTGCAACTTGGATTTTTACAGCTGATGATTTCTTTATTTCGATGGGATCAATCATTGTTTCCTTATCAATCAACGAATTCTTGCTGGTAAGTTGTTTTAATGATTCTTGTTGTGACTTCTTCTCACCTTTTAACTTCTTAATTTGGGCAACCAAGTTCTGATTATGATTCGTGAGATGAGAAATTTCTTCGTTTTTGTCTGTGATAATTTTATCAATCTCTTTTTGCATATTTTGTATTGATTTTTTATTTTCTTGAAGTATTACCTTAGAGATATCTTTAAAGTCTTCTGATGTTACTGGATCTGACTCCAATGTAGAGTCTTGTAAGATTATCTTTTTCTTCTTATATGAAAATGTCAAAAACTTCTTCTTTGTGTTTAGGATGAAGGATCCTAGTGCTTCCATCTAGGATGAACCTAGAACTATGTCACTATCATCACAAAATAAAGATTTAACGATGAATTGCGATACAAACGTATAGTCTCCAATGCGAAGTTGTAAATTGCTTATGTCATATTGTTTTTTACCCATTGAATCTATTGTTTCAATAATATTTGACTCAGGAATAACTAATTGGTTAGCACATTCAATACTAACATAATTATTATCCTGAGTAGGAGCAATAGAGATGATAATATCCTTTCCTGCAAGTGTTCCTTTGATTCGAAATAATGCATGAACCGTTTTTGTTATTAGGATCCATTGATTTCGTCGGTAATTAACCTTCTTTTATATACTTGGAGTAAAGGATATAATCGTTTCTCTTGGTAATGAAATATAAAATACCTTTAATCCCCTTTTTTATTTATTTTTCACCTTCCACTTTATAATACTCTTTTATACCTTTTCTTAACTCTCACTAGGAATTTTTTTTATAATATATATATATATATATATATATATATATATATATATATATATATATATATATATTCACTTTAAAGTACTTTTACTTTTAATATCTTTATATCTTGGCTTTGTTTTAATACTCGATACTCCCACCTTGATTATTTGAGTTATTCTCTTCTAATTTTCACCCAACTAGCCTTTTAATTTAGGAAAGATACGATGCGTCGTATGGCTTATGATCCTTTTTAATTATTCGGCAGGCTGCTTTCGAGGATGGCACAATTCCCCTTTGGTAGTTCTACAGCGGTGGACACTCAGAACCTGTGGCTATGGTCCAATGATTAATGGTGTTATCACTGAGCGTTATCTTTGTTTGTCGAAGGGTTTTTGAAACGGAAAGACTTTATATGAATGGCGGCTTGAATCTTTAAATTTCGAGTGGACTGGTGAGTGTTTCGTGTACAAATAGAGTGGCCGCAGACTACTCTCTTTGGACGGTAGCTAGGTGACAGATCGATGGTGACTTAATGCCTGTATCCATGGTTATTGCTCCGAATCCGTCACTTTTATTTACTAGCCTGATGTATATCCCCTTTAATTCGATCTGCATTGTGATTACTGGAACGATATTGGTTGGATTGCAATGTCTAATTGCAATTGCCTTTTTTATTTTTTTAATCACTATTAGCATCGATTGGTCTTCACAAACTTTGAACTTGATGTGTTGTGGTAAAACCTCACTTGCAGTCGAATAATTCTTCACGGATTTTTGTCTTTTTCAACGGAGAATGGCTAAAGGCCTGTTGTGCTCAACGACCTGGAGTTCCACGAACTCTGAAAATTTAGAGGCCAAAGGCCTATAGGTATGTTGCTAAAGGCATGAATTTTGACCAAGGTCTGGTGGCCAAAAACCAAGATCAGACTAGGTTTGGTAAAGAGGTTGGCCAAGGGTCGGGATCAGAAAAAAGAAGCTCTGATACCACTGTGACAAACAATTTGTTTGACGATTATAAGAATATCCAATTTAAGTAGGATAGAATAAGGTAATCCATTTAGGACAGTAAAAATATATATTGAATAAGAATATGAATGAGATATAATTACAATGAGAATGAGGGTCTTATATACCCACGTAGGGGTGCCCTTTCATGAAGAGACATGACCTTTCATCAGGAAGGTTTCTCTTCATTATTAATCATTCACTATTGATTATTTATTATTATTTATATTTTATAATGTATTTATTATTATATATTGTGTTCATAACAAAACCCCATCCATTTGTAGTGCTTGGTTTGCTTTAACTTACTCTGGGCCTGCAAATACTGGAGTGGTTGTTGATTTGTGTGGATGATGGTCTCCTTGCCCATTAGATAGTGCTTCCACTTTTTGACAACTTGTATCAAGGCATAAATCTCCTTGTAGGTAGGGTAGTTGAGGACCGCCCTATGAAATACTTTAGAATGATAGCAGATAGGCCTTCAGGTTTCGTCTCTGCATCTCGACAGATCCCATGCCATACGAACTGGTACTTGATTGATCTTTCTTTTCAACTCATCAAAGGCCTTTTGTTGATTCTTCCCCCATTGGAAACTCTTACTATCTGTTGTTATGTTGTTATTGTGTGGAGTGGTGCAACAACTGTTGAAAAAGAAACTATGAACTTCCGCAAGTACTGTGTTGCCTCATCAAAGCTCCTAAGTTCCATGCAATTTGTAGGAACTGGTCATTTCATGATGGCCTCCATCTTGGCGAGATCTATCTTGAGCGCGCCTCCACCGATCACATACCCCAGATACACCAAAGACTGCTGAGCAAGCTCGCATTTCTTGAGATTGGCTAGCAGTTGGTGCTTCTTCACCCTCTCTAACACATGCATAAGATGTGCTCCTCCCACACTATAAAGCAATATATCATCCAAATAGACAAGAACAAATGAATCTAAATAAGGGCGTAAAACATCATTCACTAGTCTGATAAATGTAGTTGGTGCGTTGTATAAACTGAATGGCATAACCAACCACTAATACAAACCTTGCCTTGTCTTGCAGGCATCTTCTTCTTTGACTCGTCCCAGGTGATATCTTGATTTCAAATCTAGCTTAATGAAGTACTTGGCATGTTGCAGCTGGATCAATAGATCATTGATCTTGGACAACAGGTATCAAATCTTTGGTGTAATATTGTTCAATGACTTGTAATCGACGCACATTCTTCAAGTCCCATCCTTCTTGGGCACAATTATGATGGGTGACCCACAAGGTGTGGTACTTGGTTGAATCACACCCTGCTTCAACATCTGTTGCAACTGCTTCTTTACTTCATTTGCTTCCAGACAAACTTTCTATACAACCCAATATTTGACAGTGGGGAGTTTGACAATATCTGTATTTCTTGTTCCACATCCCTCTTGGGTGGTAGCCCTTTAGGCTCCTGGAACACTCCCCTGTATGCCTTTAGCAACTCCTCCAATTCATTTTTCTGCTCCTTAGTACATCCTTCCAGGGATGTCTTTACTTTAAACGACTCTTCACCACACTGATTTTCCCTTAGGAAAAGTAAAACATATTTCTTGCTAGAATTGATCAATTTCTTAGCTTGATTGGCACATATCAGTGAAATTTTTGATTTGCCTTTGTGTGCGTTGATGATGAAGGTTTTTCCTTGATGAGGCGATATTGGTTGGCTCTGTGCATGAAGATAACATCCCTCATATACATGTAGGTGCTTCCAAACACTACACATACATTCAATGGTACTACATCCAATTCTACTTCATTTGTAAATTATCACTTACAACAAATTTAACCTTGCACTGCTTTGTTACCTTGATCTTTGCATCCTTGTTTACCCAACCCAATGGATAGGGGCTAGGATGATCGTGAACCTCCAATCCAAGGTTGTTGACCAGATTCGTTGCTATGAGATTAGCCTGTGAACCAGAGTCGAATAGAGCATCTATCTTGGTCTTTTTGACTTGAATCTTGATGTGGAAGAGATTGGTAATCTCCTTCGCTTCCTAGTGACGAAGTCTACTTAGATTCACCTCCTTCTGCACAGACGTGCAAACAATCTTCTCATCCACATCAGAGCTACTTTCAACTTGATTGCTCGAATATGTGGCAAGAAAGTTCTTTTTTCTTTTCATCCTTGTGATTCTTTGGGTTCAACTCTTGATGTAGTTTCCAACAGTTTTCCTTAATGTGGACATCAATGTTGCAATGATTGCAATGGTTGTTGGGATCCTTGTATTGATGTGTAGTGGTTGTTGTCTTATTACTTTTTCCCCCTTTCCACTTCTTCTTCCCCTCCTTGGAAGCTTCTTGGTGATCCTTTCTGCTTGGAACCGCTTGGTTGCCCTTTCTTTTGGCCTATGTTTTCCAAGTACTGTGCCTGTACACATGCCTCATCCACTGTCCTTGGCTTGAAGAGCATCGCCTAATTTTGTAAATGACTTTGTAAACCCCCCAGATACTTGAGGAGTACATTTAGGTTCCTGGAAGAGATACCCAACATGATGGCCATCTTTCTAAACTCAGTGGTGTACTCTTGTACACTTTGCCGCTGCCTTTGTTGGAAGTAGTGTCATCAGATCCATTGGTCCTCTACATGCCTGATAGGGTAGAATTGGGACCTGATGAGGGTTTTGAAGCTCCCCCACATAGTTCCTAGCGGAACACCCTCGAGCCTAAGTGTTTCGGTATGGCTTTCCCACTAGGTTAAAGCACGGCCCTCTAACTTCAATCTAGCAAATGAAATCTTTTGTTCTTCATCTATATGGTGAATGCTAAAATAAATTTCTAGTTGTTGCAACCAATGATTTAATTTTAATGCATCAATCTCACCTTGGTACGACTTTATGTCCAATTTCGCTTCCATCTTGAATAGGGATTGTGAAGGGTTAATGACACTCGAACTTGGTTGCTCTTTCTCGGGTCTTCCTAATCTCTCGATTTCCCCTCTGATCTGATCTCTGAGTTAGAGGCTCCATCATCTCCGAATGGTCCAAGTTTGGTTGCTAGAGCCACCATGAAGAGGTTCATAATGGGGCTGATATCGACGACTTGTGCTGGATCTCGAGGGTTGTCCTGAACAAATTTGTTTGCCATGGCTAGGGTTTCTACGACTTATCTGTAAGTCGATTCTTGGATCCTGTAACTTCCCACAAATACCCAAAAGAAAGCCTGCTCAGATACCAATATGATCTGTAAACCATCGTGGATATTCCACTAGATAGTTCATCACAATAGATCTGATACATATAACTGAAATTTACACTATGAAGGTTAAATTCCTTAGATTCCAGAATCTTTAGTTACTGATTTTTTGCTTATGCATGAAATAGATAAAATGTAGAAAATAGAGAACAAAGAAATACAATCACACCATCCACAAAATAACACAAAGATTTACTTTGGGAAACCCTTATGAGAGAAAACCCAGCTAGAAGGTGAGCCTGCTTTGCTCGCTTTTCTTTGGTATGGAAATAATGCAAGTACAAAAGAGAAGGCACTCTCTATGGAGTTATTACCTGAGACCTGTGGCCTGTTAGGCTGCTACAGAACATTAAACCTATCTGTTATGCTCTCAAATTTCCCACTCCTAGTTGTTTCTCTATGCTAGGGAACAAAATACAATAGTATCGAATGTAACCCCTTCTCCTAGCGGCTCGATATTTAACATAGCTTGATAGCCATCTAGGGTTAGGGTATTGACTTCCTCAACCCTCAATTAGTGATCAGGTTTGGACCTTCTAGAGTGTTCCAGAAAATCCATTACGTGGCTAGCCCTACACGTTTAAGTAACGGGGGTTGATGTTGCATCCACTTTAACCATGGTGATCAAGATGGTAAGTCAACTTGCAGGAGGTATAACTTTCGCATACAAACTTCGATTGAGGCAATTCTTGCACCTTTGGAAAGGTCTTGGTGTGTAGAATATCGAGTCTTTTTCGATAGTAAGGTTTGGACTATAAAAAAAGTGTTGTTTGATGCCTCAAAATGGCTCTGGAAGATTTCAGATGGTTTTTGGATCCAAATTTCCAAATTTGGACTAGCTGCCAAAATGACCCTGCAAGCTGATTCCTCCAATTTTCCACCCATAAAGTACTGAGATAGATGACAAATAATATAATGATCCAATTCGGATCATTGTTGGTGTGWATGCTAGCTACTTGTGGATCTTTGGTGGAGTGGCTAGCTTTGGTTGAGAGTGATTCCTAAATAGGATTTGGTTGCTAGGGTTTGACAGTTGGTGTGATGGTAGCTTGTTGTGGTTGCCCTAGCTATGGTTTGAAATGGTGAGATAAAGAATTACAACAATTTATGACTTGTTGAACTCCCTATACTTAAATTATTGTCTAAGGAGCATAAGTTTGTGAGGTATCGTGCGCTATTTATGCAATCCTCAAGGTTTCTAATGCTATTGAATGAATTCTGCATTGCTAATTCTAAGTGTGAAAAGCTAAATGCAACTATTGTAACTATCCCATCCTAGCAAGGGTTCAATTTTCTGTAGCATGAGTTGTCCAATGCATAGAATGCCCTTTTGCCGTTTAGGCTCAGAGCTATAGGACTTGTTACCCCCGCATGCCTAGGGGTAACCAGAGGAGATCTTGTCTCATGGCTTGCAATGGAGACAATGATCTTCACCATGATGATGATCGACATGTCCACAGATGGTATCCCAACAACCTTGCTCATTTACCTTCATAGCTACAGGTCAACCAAGGCTCAACACATCCATACAACCCATTGTATGGGAGATGGTAAGCCATTGTCACCATGAGGTATGTTAGTCCTTTCATGCAAAGTGTTGTGCTTAATTTGTTGGGCATGTGGATGAGAATCTTTGGTTGAAGTTGGATAATGGATCACTGGCTTGGGAAATTGTGTCAGTTGCCTTGTTTCACCTTGGTGGTCAGCTTCTATGCCCTAGTCCCGTGTTGTCACCATCGGGGTAAAGGGGTACTACTGGGGGACCCTCACAAGGGTAACATTATGTTCCCCACCATACTTAACACTTTCCATCTTGGAGCCTCTCATAGTGTACCAAACTTCTCTAATGGGTCATGGTCCATTCTCCCATGAGAAGAAGGGGCTGAAGGCCCAGTGGTTGATGCAATTACTCTCTCTCTATATATTATTGCTAAATGATAAAGGCCACCATAAAAGCCTTATGCCAACTTGAGCTCTACCCACTCTAATGGTAATCGCCCCTATCTGGATGTGAATGAATGCACTAAATTATAAAGGATTATAGCTCAATAAAAAATGAAGGAATGAAGCTTTAAACCTTTTAAAGGGGATTTGCAAAGGATATTTGGGTATCAAAAGGCAAATTAAGTGGGTTCATAATGCAAAAAGTATTGAGGAAATGGTATCTCAAGCAAGCGAGCGCTCCTTCTACAAAGGCGTTCATAGAAATGGATTCGATGACACACCATAAGCCATGAAGTAAACCCATATCACTATCACACTTACTCTTGAAGGGCTTCTTTCTTTCCTGCTTCCCTAGGGACCTATCCCTCTATCCGAGTCTTTTATTTCCTGTCTAGGTTGGCACACCTAATACGGTTGAATGAAGGCCCTGCCATACTTAAACTTGCCAACTCACATGAGGTCCTGGGTTGGTGTGATGCTTGAAGGGGATACTGAGGTGAATTGTTTACATGGCTTATATCTTAGGTGACAACTTACTTTACATGTTTTAAGGACTAATATTTCTTGTGAACCTTGGCTAACCTTGTCCTATACTTTGCTTTGTTTTGGATGGCCCGGACATGGTTCTTTGAGGGACATCCTGGGCTTGTACCTAGGACGTTGTGCCTTTTATTGCAGGACTTTGGCATGTGTGATGCAGAGTAGTGAGTCATCTAGTGACTCACCACCCTCATAAATCAACTCTCACATCCTTGGAACCTTGGACGATGGGCATATGGGCTTGGTTTGAGCAAATTCAGACATGATGGCACACAGATAGGTTGGAAGCCCATAGGCTAGGCAGAGTACCCTAGGGCTTATTATTCACTGGATCGGGGATGTTGCAGCAACAAACAACCATACACCTTGCATAGACAAGATGCAACTCCCTCCAACCTGTACGCAATAATTTAGACCCTTGACGTCACCCTCCATTGACTATGATGTCATCTTCTAGGGTTTCATGTCACTAGGGTTTGATGGATAGTTGGGCCACCAGTGATGATTGGCATGAGCTTGGGTCAGGAGAGACATCATTTTCCATCACTTCACTCTTGATTGGAGCCACGTGGCCTTTGGGGGCCTTTTCCTTGCCTAGGAAGGCTTGACTTCTCACACGTGTGGCCTTTTTATGGTGTATTTTGCATTTTATCATTTTTGTAAAGGACAAGTGAGGGGTCGGCCCCACTTGAATTGAATGTATGTTATCTTATGTGGATAAATTATGCTAGGCTAGCAGCATATGAGAAGGCTAGCGCTAGTCTTTTATTTCTCATCATCACTCAGCGTTTGTGGGGTAACGCTTCTAGCTTTTTGCTATTTCAGCCATTTTTGGTCTCTTATCTTATGCACTTTGCTTGGAGAAGGTCTCTTGTGGATGCTTTTGCTGATTTTGGATGGATATATTTGCAATTAGGGTTTTATGCTCTTGGTTTTTTGGATAAAGTAATGTTCTGCAATTCTTTGGTATTTTGTTGATGTAAATCGTGAAATGGCTATTTTGTTGCAAGAAGTCTTGTTTTGTTGAAACTCTAAGAAGGGAAATTAAGTGCTTCTTCCCTTCACAAAGTTTTATTTGTCTAAGTTGGTGAAATGTCCTTGCTAGGGTTAGAAGCCCAAAGCCATAAAGTGCTAGCACTTTAGGATTTTAGTCCTAGACGATTGATCTTTGACCTAAGTGAAGCTACAAGAAGAGAGAAACGATATCTAGGGCCCAAACGTGCTTGCACCCTAGATATCCTTTTCCTCAAAGTCTAAAGCCTAAGGCCCAAACGTGCTTGCACCTTAGGGTTTGGACTCTACCTCTTGGTTTCAATTAGATCATTCTTCAAGCTTGGATGCATTTGAGACTCCATAGGCCCTAGAATGACAACGACACTGTCTGGAAGTAATCTTGTGGTGAAAGTAGTTGTTAAAATCATTTTTCTAAATCTCTCAAGTGCTCTACTAACCCTAACTCTAGCAAACTCACAATAATTATCGCTGCTGTTACAAAATTTTGCTACAGCCACTGAAAATTTTCATTTGCTGCATACACCTAATTACAAGTGGCTTAACTTGTTCAGAAATCATCTCTAGCAATTGGGTAATATTCTATTGGTTAAATGGTTGCTTTTCATGGTCAATTGTGGTGTTTCTGAGCATTAATTGTTGTTGCTGTTATAATAATTTATTGCTGTCACATAACTGTTTACTGCTGTAAATTTGTAACAGCCAATGCAATCTAATTTGTCTAGTGTCTAAAGAGGTCATTGTTGCATACTTTAGCTTTTTAATTGTCATATATATGCTGCAAATTGTTTCTTGTTGGGCAGGTACAACAATCACCTTACAACCTCTCTTTCTTTCCTAGACTGAGACCAACTAACAGGTGATCAAGATAGGGGGCGGTAGGCTTGGCTATCAAACTTATTATTTGATCCCTTGAGGTCACCAGGGAAGCCTCCCTTGTGGTGGACCTCCTCCATCACTAAAACAAGGGAAGATCCTACTTAGGTGACAGTGGTAGTTTCTTCCATAGTTATGCAAGATTTGAGAATCTTGTGCTGGGCTTTGCACAAGTACAAATCCTGCAATAACAGGACCCTTCACACCTCAAAAATTAAACACACATTGCCTGAAAGTGAAAACTTTTGAAACAATAACTAAATATTGTAAGAAACAAAACTAATTGCTCAGGAAAACAAATTGAATGCTACTGAAAGTAAAGTTAACTTCTACAATGTGCTCAACATCATAACACTCCTTCCAACAACCATATGGTCATGGCATGTTGGTGAAATAATCTTTAACAAAACGAAATGAACAATCTAACTATTGAAATAAACATAACACGATTCCTCAGCCATCCGTGGAACATTAAATGCTGAACTGAGGAATTGCAAAACACATTGCTATGAAATAGAAATGTAAATAGAAAATATATACAATGAGGTGTGTTCACTTGCAAACCGTGGGCCTTGATTTGAAAAGGATTGATGAACCCTTGGTAACTAAACTTAGAATAGCAACTTTTTTCACCAAGGGAAATTTTTTCTTATTACATCTTCTAATCTGCAGCTTTTAGTTCTAACCCTACTGTGAAAGATATGGAGTCTACCCTAAATCAAACTACAAATGAATGTAATTATAATGAGGAGTCCTCAGTTTCCTCAAGGCTGCTGGGGAGTTCCAAGACTTGGCCCAACTAACCTTCCTTGAAGAGTTGCCGTCTTCCTTGCACCCGATCTTTGTCATTTTGGCAGGTTGTTTAAGAAATGGGTTCTTGGGCACACTATCCTCTTTTATTGGCTGAAATGATGGGCTGTTGTAGAGGATTTGCAGGTCCGTCTTCCTTTTTATTTGGCTGAATTGATGGGATGCTATAGATCACAGGTCCATCTTTCTCCTTAATTGTGTTGGAGAATTGCTCAAGAGAGCGTATTTGCAGGCTCATTGTTCTTGGTTGGGTTGAGGTAATGGGTCAAATCTATGTGCCCTATTCTTTGTCGCACTATTGCCACCTGTCTTATAAGTTTTTCACTGTTATTAGGGCTGTATCACTGGCTGTGGAATTGTAAGGAGTCAAGGATTTCTGCAACCTATTCACCTCTCTTGGTTTATAGCATTGAAAAATGCATATAAGTGTTGGTGTAGTACAATCAATGTTGATGAAAGAAGTAAATGATCATTCTACAGCAAATATACACTTCATAGCAAGTAGAAATATCATTCTTGAATCTTAACTTATTAGCGGACCTATTACTAACAGTCTAACACACATTCATCAACATACATGAAAAATCAGACATTTCAACACAAAAAACCATAAAATATTGTCAAAATAACAATTTGCAAGTAATTAATCACTAAACTGTTCATGGCTACAAAACTTGGTTAGTTCAATGGATATTGAGGTTAATGGTGGCAATGTCCAAGGGTTTCAGGGGGTGAATGGCTATAAAAGGATCAGCACAATAGGCCATTTCTGGGGCTGATCATGGAGAGCATTGGAGAGCCTTAGCTTGAAGGACTATCTTGTACCAGCTTGTGATAAGCTGTTGGCATGTACTTGTAACTTCATTCTTATGTATATATGAAGTGTACTATGCTGTCTGAACTTTGTGTACTTGTAGATATGATTTTCAGCTTATATTCTCACAGTGAATGAGTAATTTCTAGGGCTGTTTGGTATGTTGATTTATCATGAGCTCTTAGTAGGATTTGTTGAATGATTTGACAAGTATTTAGAAGCTCAGAGGGCAGATTTTTGGCTGTAACAAATCTTCTGTTAATAAGTAATTTTCGGATCTGTTATATGTTGGGATTTGTGTCCCAAGGGCTGGAAACATATTTCCCTTCGATTTTTATTTTCTTGGGCTGCTTTGTATCTTTGGTTGGGTAGAATTGAAATATATACTCCAGTAATTTATATTTCAGATTGAGCCCTGTTATCCTCAGATCTGGTCCGGGCAAACCTAGGAAACAACTGTGAGTAATTAGCCAAAGGTCACCGTTAATTACTCCTCCGTTTGGACTGGTGCTTCTCCAGTCACAAGTGGGTGTCCCTAGTGTTCATGCCAACGTTGAAAAAGTCTGCGAAAAATCACCGACTTTTTAAAAAATCACGATTTTTTCTGTTCGACAAAAAATTGGTGTGAAAAAATTGCGATTTTTTAAAGCTTGAATAAGTCACAAATTATTCATAACAGTCGCGTTCTAAAAAATCGCTGGCCAGTGCGTGGAAATCATGGGGATTGTTATCCCCAGTTTAGGGATAACTAAGGAGAAAATGTCTCGAGGCCCACAGGTCCTAGACATGGAGTACCGATAGCCAGATCGACTTGAGCATAGCCCTGGAGGGCCCATCTTTTTCTTTCTTCAGCACCTCCACTGTGTTAGCAACAACAACATCCATCACCTCGGCTTGGTCCTATAGCAGAAGTGATCTTGCTCCATGAGGTAATGAGTCCGAGTATCATGGTATGTGTCACTCTGATCCTCAAAACCTTTGAATATGTGCATTTAATTCTTTTTGTTTCTAACGGGTGCTTGGATCTTATGCCTATCCACTTGACCATATCTGGGGGGAATGATAGGATGCCCTAGTAAGCTTGTGCCCATAGGTTTTGAGTTTCCATTGGGGGGATTCATGAAAAGCCATCGTCCGCTCCCACCATACTTACCACTTTCCATCTTTCTCCCGCTCATCCATCCCATTACACTGGTCCGGGCATTCGGTTGGCCAAATATTTAAGGGTTGTACCTTACCTTGTGGGAAGAAGGAGCTAAAGGCCCAGAGGGTAAAAGTAGTTGGCAAAAGATAGAAGCCAAAGAATGAAACCTTGAGATGCTTCGCCCAGGGATCCCCGAGAAAGCAGTAAAAAGCTTCTCAGCAAGAAACAAAGGGACCCATAAAAAATGATAAAACAAGACCTAGTTAGAGGATACGTGGTCTCATCATGAGCCAACCTATTAGGTCCATGGGCATGTAGCGGTATGACACTACCAACAACTGGTAACCACACCAGGGTAGTGGCTCTTCGTGGCATAGCCAAGAGAAAGGGGTCCTCATCACGAGCCAACCTTCTCATTTCCGTGAAATGCTTGTGGGTAACATTGCCACCACTGGTCACCATGCCAGGTCAGTGTCCCTTAACTAGCTTCTTGAAGAAAAAGAAATAAAAATAAAGATAAAAGGCATCAATGGGCTTGGAAACATTTGCATCCGTGACAGGTGCAACTTACCTTCTACAGAGGCACCCACAGGTAAGCCATGCATTTCCCTGCTATCACTGCACCCCTTGCCTAGACATCCCTTATCCACTTCATCCACTCACATGGGTTGGATTTGATCTCTCCCAGAAACACCCCACATCCAGTGAGCATTAGCCCAATAGGACATCCTAGCGTTTCCTCCAAACTTGGCTTGTAGATTAGTATAATGTCTTTGAGCACATGTCCGGGTAAAAGGGGTTTTATGCACATGTTTAATAAAATTGATGATTAGATGTGATTGACATTGCTATGATCCTTGTGACTTGTGAGCCCATGGAGCGCGTATCTATTGATGTGCAGGGCCATACCCGATGGACAGGTACCCTTCTGAACAGGTACACATGGGGAAATGATTAGTTCAGACCACCATGGGGCTGAAAGCCCATCAGATAGATGCGGAGACCCCAACAGGGGGCAACGACAGATCAAAGGGTTTGCACCGGAGAGGAGGAGGATGTTCCACCATAGGCAGCTTGGCAGGCCTGTTATTGCGCAGTTTGTAGTTAGGATAAAAGGCTTGAGTTTTGTAGGTCAAACTGGCGTAACAAGAACCTATTCCACCCAATGTCACCACGATGGGAAGGTTCTTTCTATTTAGGGAGGTGAGGCCCAGGGGAGACGTCCCCGATGACCTGGGGTTTTGAGGTGTCAAGAGGATAATAAGACACTGATAGATTCCCCCTCACAAGCCACCACCAAACAGATAGTCCAGCCAAAGGCCAATTTAAAGTAAACCCCCAAAGATATACCTGCCTGGAACAATGAAACAACAAACTGATATATGCAAGTATTATTTCAATGGGGTTAGTACTTCATATAATAGATGATTATCTGAATAACATATAAGCAATTGGCAATAAACGTTGACGAAGTCAATGTTTATCTATAGCAATGAAAATTATAACACTTCACCAATAAATATTGAAACAATATGGCATTCAATGTAACCAATCAATACTTCATTCAATAAATGCCTTAACCATTATTCAATTGCTCACAAAGAAAACGTCTAGCTGCACTAATGATATAATAGCAAAAGATGACGACAACACTTAGGGTTAGTAGGGTTAGCTCTTAGGCTAGGGTTAGTAGTTAGGGTTTCAGTTCAAAATGTTTGAGAGTGTTTAGATCAAGTCCACTTCAACGCATGAGGTCTTAGGATCAGTGCCTTAGGGTTAAATGGAGTCAATAATGAAGGACACAAGAGTTGAAGGAGACAAAGACTAAGGACTGGAGGGAGAAGTTTTGAGGTGTTGCTAAGGCAAGGCCTCAAAATCAAAACCCTAGGGGAGAGAGACTGACTTCGGTGTTGCTACAACAAGGCCTCGTGCTCTCTCCTCCTTCCTTAGCTCAACTGGCAAAACGGCTAGCTCAAAAAATAAAGTATATAACCAAAACAAGAGGGTTTGATGAGACAAGGTGTTTGCTATAGCAAGGCCTTACAACAAACCCTAGAAAATGTACGGCCCTAAGTGTAGTAGACTTAGGGTTAGGACGTCTTCTTCTTTTTGGCCTCTAAATAACACGACTAACAAGAGATGAAGAGAAAAAGAGGGTGTAGCTATGGCTAGGCTCTCTCTTCTCTATCAATGGCTGAAAAATCTCTCTATCGGGGGATATGAGACAAGGACCTACTTGTGTGCTTGTCACCTAGGGTTTTGATTCAACAAAATTCATAAGCATATGCAAGAAATTAGACTACAACCATTCATTCAAGAAGTTTTGCAGAAAAATACTTGCAATTAACTAAGAAATAACAATGCAAACCCTAGTTGTAACACCTTCTTTCAAGAGAAATGCCAAAATATGCCAAAAATGTCTTCCTTCAACAAGTGCGCCTCATTAAATCAGCCAATAACCCAAGATAGGGCGCAAATTTCAGACCTCACCAAGTGGTGAGTGAGTGATGATGAAAAAATGAAGGAGAAAATCCTCCATTTATACAATATCATGACCTAACTTTACTTTTTTGGTCATGTAAAAGGCCGACATGGCCAAAATACCAAAATCATATTGTTTTACATTAAATTGTCAAATTAAATCCTAAATCAAGCTGAAAAGAGAGTAAAAGCCCCTCCAAGGGAGACATTAGTCCCTTTTTAGGTAGATGGGGTGTCCTGGAGCAAAACGTTAGCCCTCCTTGGGCTTCTCCAACCTGCCACACGTGCCACTGCTGCCTAGTTTGCCCCCAAAACGTTCATGATGTTGGGTGGTGTCATGGTCAAGGTGGTGAGGTCCTAAGCCTCCCAAGGCCAACGTTCCACTGAGAAAGGGTCATCCCCCCTAGGTCAAGCTCTGTCGGGGTGCCTTTGGTGGAACGTCCTCTTCTCCTCTGGTGTAAAGCTCCAGATCCATCTCTATCTTGTATCTCCCCCCTGATGGGTTCTCATCATCCACCTGATGGGCTCTTCAGCCCAATGGAGGTTCGAACTGATCATCTCCCCATATGTACCGGTCCAAGATGGTACCTATCCGTCGAGCATGGTCCTACGCATCAAAAGCTACTCCTTTAATGGGCTCATTAGTCACAGGGATCATAGCAATGTCAATCACATTTCATCATCAATATTAATAAACATATGCATAAAACCCCTAATAGATTAGTCAATAGCTCAAAGACGTTACACAAACCTACTATACAAGTTTGGGAAAAGGGCAAGGCATCCTATTGGGTTAGTGTCCACTGAATAAGGGAAGCTCCCAGAAGAAACCTCTTCCAAGCCATGTAAGTGGATGAAGTGGTCAATGGATGTCCAAGCAGGTGGGTGTAATGAAGGCCAAGGATGCAAGATGTTACCTGTGGGTGCCTTTGTAGAAGGCGAGCTGTACCTTTCATGGATGCAATTCTTTCCAAGCCCATTCATGCCTTCTATTCTTTTTGTTATTTCATTTTTTATTGCTTTTTTCTTTCTTTTTTGCTCAAGAGATAATTAGGGTACACTGCCCTGGCGTGGTGACCAGTGGTGACATCGTTACCCACAAGTACTTTCACATAAATGAGAAGGCTGGCTCGTGATGAGACCCCCTTTCCCTTTGCCATGCAACCAAAGGTCACTGCCCTGGCGTGGTAACCAGCTGATGGCAATGTCATACTGCTAGGTACCCATGGACCTAATAGGCTGGCTCGTGATGAGACCCCCTATCCTTTGGTTAGGTCTTGTTTTATTATTTTTTAGGGTCCCTCTTGTTTCTTGTTGAGAAGCCCTTTATTGCTTTCTCGGGGATCCCTGGGCGAAGCATCTTGAGGTTTTATTCTTAGGCTTTTATCTTTTACCAGCTTTCTTTTACCTTCTGGGCCTTTAGCCCTCTCTTCCCACTAGATAAGGTGCAACCCTAAAAATAGGTCAACCCAGTGCCCGGACAAGTGGAATGGGACAGGTGAGTGGGAAACAAGATGGAAAAGTGAAGCTGTGAAGGGAGTGAACGATGGCTTCTCAGAGACGACCCCAGTGGCTAACGAAAACCAACAGACATAGGCTTACTAGGACATCTTGTCAATCCCCAAAACATGGTCAAGTGGGCAAGTGTAAGGTCCAAGCCGTTGTTAGAAATAAAAGGAATCAGATGCATACATTCAATGGTTTTGATGATCAAAGTGACACATACCATGATACTTGAACTAATTACCTCATGAAGCATGAACCCTCTTCGATACAAGACCAAGTCGATGGTGGTGGAGGCTGCTGCTGCTGACAGGATAAAGATGCTGGAAGAGAGAAAAGGTGGGCCCTCCAGGGCCATACTCAAGTCAATCTTGCTCTCGATACTCCATGTCTAGGACCTGTGGGCCTCCACACATGATCTCCTCGTTATCCCTGAAAGTGGGGGATAACATCTGGCTCCAACTCGGGGACATGTGCTCACCGTAGAGCACATGAGAACCTCAACATCTCTGGCATAACCTGTTGACCTGCTTGATCTCAAGTAGTAGCAGCAGTAACAAAAACGGGGCGATAATGCCACCCCAACATATATAGATAAAAATAAAGACTGAAATAACACAATCAATAGATGCGAATATAAAAACAAACTAGCATGCAATGCAAATGGTATAATACACGAATGCAAAAATGCCTACTTACTTGTACTTACCTGTGATGTCAGGTCACCCCACCCTGGTGGGGTTTGAGGAGGCGCTCGCTGATCGACACTGTGCGTCTTTGTCCCTCCAATGTAGACAGGTAATAAGAGTCATTAACCAATTTTCTTCCAACCTTGAAAGGGCCTAGCCAAAAATGAGTGTTTCCTTTGATATTAGTAGGCTCCCCTTTATTTGCATCCCACATCCATACTATGTCCCCTTCCTTGTACTCTTTGATCTTGAAATTGGTCGTTCCTCGAACAACCCTGGTGTATTGTGTAGAGGGAGGTGGGTGGGATTCTATTGTAAAGACTTCCTGCTGGGACGGACGGATCTGTACATCATCTTCTACCCTTTTCAGTATCTTCGTAGTCCCAACTTCCTTGCTCTTGAGCTCGTCTAGGAGTTGTTGGTATTCCTCTTTCTTGGGCCATTTGTTCTGATTAGAATACTCATGAAGGGTTTGTTTGGTCTCGTCATGTGTTTTGTCATCTTTGATGGACTCACTAGGCTCTTGCACATGAGTTGTAGTCACAGGTACATTTTGGAGAGGACCAATAGTTACATCTTTCAAGGGTATATTCACGTAAGTGAGGTCCATCTCAAGAGTACCTCCAAGCTCTGAGGCAAACTTCCTAGACAATAACATCCCCCACACATCTGGGATGTCCACGTGGATGATTTTCTCGGGGTATTCTTTAAGGCAAACTTTAACACTCTCAATCATCCCATGTGTGGGTATGGCTTTAGACTCAAAACCACACACATTCCTATAAGGTCGTGTGACTTTCAAACCTAGTTGTTGCATGACTTTAAAGGACATTTTGTTGGCACCTGCCCCTGTATTCAACATGCAGTTGTTGAGGCTTTTGTTGTTCATTACTAAAGTCATGAAGAAAGGAGGGTTTTCACCGTATTGGACCCTGAAGTGATCGGATTGTAACATGATAGGGGGGTCCATGGGTCCATCTGATCCTTGAAAGAAATTGTCAAAACGCTCTTTGACAGATGGCACCTTAATGACTTCTCTTAGGGGAATGGTTACATGCATCTTGGATAGTGCCCCTTCAAAGTCAAAATTTAAGTCAACCCTTTCAGTTTTGGATGTTTTAGGAAGGAGCACATCCAAAGAAGGGGGTTTTGTTTGTTTAGCGGTAGGTTGGCTCAGTTTCTTTCTTCTGTACACCTGGAATTCTTGTTTCTTCAATTTTTCTTTTGATTCCTGGTCTAGGTTGTTTATTATTGCCATTCTAGCTTTCCTGGCCGCTTCTTTTATGCTTCTTTTATGGCCTCTTGATGTTTTTCAACCGTGATATTTATCTGAGGGCCTTCTATGACGTGGCCTATATTGTTCACTTGTTGATGGCCACTATCACTGTAAGGACATTCATGTTCCCAATGTGCTTCACTGCATTGAAAACACCAAGGGTTTTCATCCCCAATGTTGGTAGGTTTTAAGGTGTTTGGGACTTCTATGTCCTTGAAAATATTTTCGTTCCATTCAATGAAACCACCTATTCTCTGTACTGGATAGCCATCTTCATCCCAATCTTCAGAGACATCAGAGGTATCGTCGGGATAATCACCCCAATTTGTATCTTCTTCTGTCAAGGGAAAAGTGGGGCAATCTTCAAACAAGTAAGGATCTACCGAATTATAGTCACTAGGTCCAAGGTCATCAGTTAATAAGGAAGAGGGTGTTTGCTCATCTTGCTCAACATGATCGGTTTGTAATAGTGTGGGAATCCCCTCAAAAGATAATTGGTTGTCTGAGTGTTGCTTTGTTAGAAAATAAGTTTTCAACATTTCATGAATTCTTTTACCCCTTTGAAAGATACAAGACATACTCGTGCTTAAATTGGTTCCACTATGTACCCGGGGCTCTTCAGACCTATTTTTTGGATCCCTATTGGTTTCAATCATATCTTGATTCTCTAACATTTGTGTGTTCAAGACAAACAAGGAATCTTCAAAATTAGGTTTTTTATGAGTGGCCATACCCAAACCCTCGGATGGTTCATGTTGTCTTGAGAAGTTTAAGACATCATTGACGTTTGAGAAAGCTGTGCTCCATTTTCTTTTGGTAGGCATGAGTTTTATTTCAAGGATTTTTGGGAGCTTGGGTTTAGTCTTGGTGATATCCTCGTCACTAGATTTCCAAGAGCTGTTATTGTGCGAGAGATTAACCTGACAGATGTATTCTTCAAATTCAAGGTTCCTCTCAACCTGGTAGGCGAAGTCTTGTGCTTCTTCTAGAGTCGAGGGTGATCAATCTTTGAGAGTAAACTGCAAAACTCCTTCCAACGAGTTCAAGTAGTGTTGGAGGATAACTTCTTTCGAGAAGCTAGGTCAGATCTTTTTTAGGAGAAGATTGAACCTAACATTGAAATCCCTAATGCCCTCACTAGAAGCCTTGCAAATATCAGTATATTGAGAGTAAAGGGAATCCATGCTTTCTTTTTCACACCAATTTTTCTTAAAGACTTGTTCAAGGTCTTCAGGGGTCTTGATGCTTCCTTTTGGGAGTTTGTTAATGCATCGTCTAGCACTTTCGGTGAGTGAGCTCACAAAGAGCCTTAAAAAGACATTAGGGTGTTCTTGTCCGGATTGGTGAAATTGGAATACATCACAGAACTTGGTCCAATGAGAGTTGCCATAGGATCCATCTTCCCCTGAAAACTTAGGTATCCAGGATTCGACCTTCTTGGGTAGATCATGTAACCCCCCTTGGGTGTTAGCTAAGCCTAAAGGGCCAAAGAGTTCTTCATGAGACCATTTGGGAGAACTTACGGGGGTGACAGGATTTGCAGAGGTCATAGTAGATGAAGGTATATACTGATGCCCACTACGGGTCGTCATTAGCTATTTGTGGAGTCGCCATATGATTTGCTTGAAATCATAAAAAAAGATAAAAGGGAAAACACCCTAAGTGGAGTCGCCAGGTAAGCTCGTAAGATAAGGCTTTTGAGGCAAGGCTTACCGAAAAAGTGTCGTCTGAGGAAGGTTTGACTCAGTGTTCCCCGATAACAGCGCCATAATGTTATCGCGCAGCTTGTAGTTAGGATAAAAGGCTTGAGTCTTGTAGGTCAAACTGGCGTAACAGGAACCTATCCCACCCATTCTCACCATGATGGGAAGGTTCTTTCTATTTAGGGAGGTGAGGCCTAGGGGAGACGTCCCCAGTGACTTGGGGTTTTGAGGAGGCAAGAGGATAATAAGACACAGATAGATTCCCCCTCACAAGCCACCACCAAACAGATAGTCTGCCCAAAGGCCAATTTAAAGTAAACCCTCAAAGATATACCTGCTTGGAACAATGAAACAACAAACTGATATATGCAAGTTATATTTCAATGGGGTTAGTACTTCATATAATAGATGACTATCTGAATAACATATAAGCAATTGGCAATAAACGTTGACGAAGTCAATGTTTATCTATAACAATGAAAATTATAACACTTCACCAATAAATCTTGAAGCAATATGGCATTCAATGTAACCAATCAATACTCCATTCAATAAATGCCTTAACCATTATTCAATTGCTCATAAAGAAAACGTCTAACTGCACTAATGATATAATAGCAAAAGATGACGACAACACTTAGGGTTAGTAGGGTTAGCCCTTAGGCTAGGGTTAGTAGTTAGGGTTTCAATTCAAAATGTTTGAGAGTGTTTAGATCAAGTCCACTTCAACGCATGAGGTCTTAGGATCAGTGCCTTAGGGTTAAATGGAGTCAATAATGAAGGACACAAGAGTTGAAGGAGACAAAGACTAAGGACTAGAGGGAGAAGTTTTGAGGTGTTGCTAAGGCAAGGCCTCAAAATCAAAACCCTAGGGGAGAGAGGCTCACTTTGGTGTTGCTACAACAAGGCCTCGTGTTCTCTCCTCCTTACTTAGCTCAACTGGCAAAACGGCTAGCTCAAAAAATAAAGTATATAACCAAAACAAGAGGGTTTGATGAGACAAGGTGTTGCTACAGCAAGGCCTTACAACAAACCCTAGAAAAAGTACGGCCCTAAGTGTAGTAGACTTAGGCTTAGGACGTCTTCCTCTTTTTGGCCTCTAAATAGCACGACTATCAAGAGAGGAAGAGAAAAAGAGGGTGTAGCTACAACTAGGCTCTCTCTTCTCTATCAATGGCTGAAAAATCTCTTTATCAGGGGACATGAGACAAGGACCTACTTGTGTGCTTGTCACCTAGGGTTTTGATTCAACAAAATTCATAAACATATGCAAGAAATTAGACTACAACCATTCATTCAAGAAGTTTAGCAGAAAAATACTTACAATTCACCAAGAAATAACAATGCAAACCCTAGTTGTAACACCTTCCTTCAAGAGAAATGCCAAAATATGTTCCTTCAATAAGTGCGCCTCATTAAATCAACCAATAACCCAAGATAAGGTGCAAATTTCAGACACTCACCAAGTGGTGAGTGAGTGATGATGAAAAAATGATGGAGAAAATCCTCCATTTATACAATATCATGACCTAACTTTACTTTTTAGGTAATGTAAAAGGTTGACAATGCCAAAATACCAAAATCATACTGTTTTACATTAAATTGTCAAATTAAATTCTAAATCAAGTTGAAAAGAGAGTAAAAGCCCCTCCAAGGGAGACGTTAGCCTCTTTTTGGGTAGATGGGGCGTCCTGGAGCAAAACGTTAGCCCTCCTTGGGCTTCTCTAACTTGCCACATGTGCCACTGTTGCCTAGTCTGCCCCCTAAAACGTCCATGATGTTGGGTGACGTCATGGTCAAGGTGGTGACTTCCTAGGCCTCCCAAGGCCAACATTCCACTAAGAAAGGGTCATCCCCCCTAGGTCAAGCTCTGTCGGGGTGCCTCTAGTGGAACGTCCTCTTCTCCTTTGGTGCAAAGCTCCGGATCCATCTCTATCTTGTATCACCCCTCTGATGGGGTCTCATCATCCACCTGATGGGCTTTTTAGCCCCATGGAGGTTCGAACTGATCATCTCCCCATGTGTATCGGTCCAAGATGGTACCTGTCCGTCGGGCATGGTATTGTGCATCAAAAGCTACGCCTTTCATGGGCTCATCAGTCATAGGGATCATAGCAATGTCAATCACATTTCATCATCAATTTTAATAAACATATGCATAAAACCCCTAATAGATCAGTCAATAGCTCAAAGACGTAACACAAACCTACTATACAAGTTTGGGAAAAGGGCAAGGCATCCTATTGGGCTAGTGTCCACTGAATAAGGGAAGTTCCCAGAAGAAACCTCTTCCAAGCCATGTAAGTGGATGAAGTGGTCAAGGGATGTCCAAGCAGGTGGGTGCAATGAAGGCCAAGGATGCAAGATGTTACCTGTGGGTGCCTTTGTAGAAGGCGAGCTGTACCTGTCATGGATGCAATTCTTTCCAAGCCCATTCATGCCTTTTATTCCTTTTGTTATTTCATTTTTTATTGCTTTTTTCTTTCTTTTTTGCTCAAGAGATAATCAGGGGACACTGCCCTGGCGTTGTGACCAGTGGTGACATCGTTACCCACAAGTACTTTCACAGAAATGAGAAGGCTGGCTCGTGATGAGACCCCCTTTCCCTTTGCCATGCAACAAAAGGTCACTGCCCTGGCGTGGTAACCAGCTGATGGCAATGTCATACTGCTAGGCACCCATGGACCTAATAGGCTGGCTCGTGATGAGACTCCCTATCCTCTGGTTAGGTCTTGTTTTATTATTTTTTAGGGTCCCTCTCGTTTCTTGTTGAGAAGCCCTTTATTACTTTCTCGGGGATCCCTGGGCGAAGCATCTCAAGGTTTTATTCTTAGGCTTTTATCTTTTACCAACTTGCTTTTACCTTCTGGGCCTTTAGCCCCTTCTTCCCACTAGATAAGGTGCAACCCTAAAAATAGGTCAACCCAATGCTCGGACAAGTGGAATGGGACAAGTGAGCAGGAAACAAGATGGAAAAGTGAAGCTGTGAAGGGAGCGAACGATGGCTTCTCAGAGACGACCCCAGTGGCTAACGAAAACCAACAGACATAGGCTTACTAGGACATCTTGTCAATCCCCAAAACATGGTCAAGTGGGCAAGTGTAAGGTCCAAGTAGTTGTTAGAAATAAAAGGATTTAGATGCATACATTCAATGGTGTTGATGATTAAAGTGACACATACCATGATATTTGAACTAATTACCTCATGAAGCAAGAACCCTCTCCGACACAAGAGCAAGTCGATGGTGGTGGAGGCTGCTGCTGCCGACAGGATAAAGATGCTGGAAGAGAGAAACGGTGGGCCCTCCAGGGCCATATTGAAGTCAATCCTGCTCTCGGTACTTCATGTCTAGGACTTGTGGGCCTCGAGACATGATCTCTTCGTTTTCCCTGAAAGCGGGGGATAACAAGACCCATACCTAGGGTGGTTGTGCCTTTTCCACCAGGACGTAGGCCTTGGAAGGCTCATGACATCACCCATGACACCTTATGACGTCATCTAATGCTTATGGAGGTTTTGGGAGGCAGTTATGTGCTAAGTGGCACGTGTGGCAGGTTTCGGAGGCCCAAGGAGGCCTAATGTTTTGCTCCAGGAGGCCAATGTTGCCCTAAAGGGGCCTAACGTCACCTTAAAAGTGCATGACGTCACCTTTTATGCTTGATTAGGGTTTTAATTATGACATTTAATGTAAAACAATATTTTGATGTATTTTTGGCCATCTCGGCCTTTTGTGACCTAAAAATAAAATTAAGGTCATTGCTATTGTATAAATAGAGAGCTAAAACTTTGTTTTTCTCAAAATCTTTCACTCACACTTGTGCGAGGTCTGAAATTTGCGGCCCTTCTAGGGTTTTTGGCTGAAATTACTAGTGCGCACTTGTTGAAGGAGGCTTATTTTGGTGAAATTGACATTTTTCTTGGTGGAAAGTTTACAACTAGGCAGTGTTGCTAGATTATGCTTAGTGAATGTGAGTGAAATTCTGTAATTCTTTCTTTACTTGAATGGTTATGGTGTTTTACTTTGCTTTTTACTATTGCTTATGAAATTGCTAGCCTAAACCCTAGGAAATGAGCACATGTTTATGTCCTTGTTTTAATTGCTTTCAACCTACTAGATTATGCGAAGGAGTCATTGCTGGGGCCTTGCCATTGCAACACCCTATCTCTTGCTCCCCATCCTAGTTGTGTTTACTTTGTTATTGAGCTAAAGAGGGAGGAAAACCTACTAAGGCTTAGGGTTACCTACACCTTAGTAGCCGTTTTCCCCTAGGGTTTGATGGTTGAAGCCTTGGCTTACCAACACTTCACTCATTAAATTCCTCTTGTCTTTGGCCCTACTATTATCATATTGTTCCTTCAATTCTTGCTGCTATTTTTGACTCCATTTGCCCTGTGAATGCACTGGTCTAAGACTTCTTACTTGAGTGTTTTGATCACAACCTCCAAAATCTTTGAACAACTACTAATACCTTCTAACCCTAGCTTAGATTAACCTACTAACCTCATTGCTGCCATTATCCATCTGAGTTATAGTTATACTTTGCAGCATTTTAGCTTCTTTAAGCAATTGAGAGATTGACTAAAGCGTGGTATTATTTGCTTCAAATGAATGTTGGTATTGTGACATTGATGATTAATCATTATTGCTCATTTTGAAGCTTCTTTAAAGCCTTCATTGTGAAATATCGTAGTGTGATTATTGCTACAATACATCTTTGCTTCACAAATATATTAGTCAATTGCTTCATTTGAGAAAGTCTTCGATTATATGAAGTACTAACCAACAAGTGGCCTTGCAAATATAGTTTCATGTTGCTTTGTTTCGGGCAGGTACTTTTCTGGTTCTTATTATCTTTATTGGCTGTTTAGCTGGACTTTCTGATCGGTGGTGGCTTGTGAGAGGGAAACTTTTACTTTGCTTTAAACCTTTGCCTTCTCAAAACCACGAGTCATCGATGACGTCTCCCCTGGGCCTACCACCCTAAATAGACAGAGACATCCTGTTGAGGTGACAGTGATAGGATAGTGTCCCGTTTCGCCAATTTGCTTTTCCTTAACCTTTCCTACTATCAAAGTATAAATTGTGCGATAATAGGGATAAAGCAGGTTTTTTGAGTTTTTTTTTTGTCATTTGTGTTTGTTGCTGTTAGAGAAGGAAGGAGAAGGGCTTGACTGGGTCGAGTAGGTACTAGACCCCACCAACATGCAAGATTAATGTTTTTTTTTTAAAAGGGTTTGACCAAAAACGCTGACAATTAATGGTAATGTTAACTTTTTAAAGTTGACATTTCCTTTATCTTTCCTTTTTATCCTTCTACTTAAATTTGTTAAATTTTTAAAGTTGACATTTCCTTTATCTTTCCTTTTTATCCTCTTTCTTAAATTTGTTAAATTCTTAAAGTTGACATTTCCTTTATCTTTTCTTTTTATCCTTTTACTTAAATTTTTAACATTACCATTAATTGTTTCAGGATGTTTGAGAGTGGTTCCAACCTCATCGAACTTGATATGGAGAAAGTAAAATTTTATATCCCATTCAAAATCCAGTAGACTTCACAGTTTTCAGGATTTCAGGATTGGTGGGATTGCAAAATTTTCATTGGATTCTATCACTATGAGGGTATGGGGTTGACATTTAATCAAGACCACCAAGCCCTTTATGTACCTCAATGTTGGTGGTATTGATTGTTGAACTCCTCTAACATGGCCTTAGCAAAAATGTTCCTTTCACTCAAACCAAAATCATTGATTAGGCATGTTAAGATTTTTCTACCAAATTATAAGGCTTTGATTAGGTAGTTTCATCAAAATTGGGAGGTGTTCACTGATGTCTCTAGAGGATCAAGGTAGGGGCAAAGAGTGATACTAATGATGAGGATCCGAATATAAGTGATGGTGGAATGTTGCTTGTTGGGATACCAGATACTTCTATGTCACGTTATCCATAATGACAGAAGGTAACCAACCCTTGATTTGGTAATTTTGAGTGTACAAAGCTTCATCATCACAGATTCTATGCAAAGAGTTTGAATTGGTTGGACACACTGATTCCGACTAAGATGGATGCCCAGATGTAAGAATACCATAGTCTGGCTCCTTCTTTGTGGTCAATGGTTCAATCAAGATGTTCTCTTTGTTTTTCTCCTTTACTCCCACCTCCACCTTTATTTGTGATGTTCGTGTAGAGCTTCTCCTCCTCCCCTCTATTTTGCACCTACCTCTGATGTTATGTGTTAAAATAGTGTAACTGCAAAGAATATTCTTATCCCCTTTATTGGATAAAGATAAAATATATTTATTATTGATTAGATCAATCCCCTTTTGTGGATTGATCATGTCGGGTATTGTAAATGACCAAATCCCCTTTTGCGGATTGGTCAAATCCTAATTGTAATAAGGCTAAATAAGAAGTCGGCCCCAAAATATATTAAAGAGGCCCCATAATATATTAAAGGTGGTTATAACCACCCAGAAGAAGAAGTCGGCCCTGCCAGTGAAGAGACACTTCCACACGTGCCATAATTGTATAAATAAGAGAGGTCAACGCCTCATTTAGACACACACTCAGCTCACTCATCTAGTGCGCAAGTTTTGAAGGAAGCTGCAGTTGCCAGTTGTCGGAAGAAGAAAGAGAGAGAGGCGTGTTGCTCAATGTTGGATATTCTCTGTTGTCTGGTTCATTATCTTGGCATTGTATTGGCTATCTATATTAAGGAAGTTTTGCTGGGTTTTCTTCCCCTTGAGGGTTTCCCAAGATAAATGCTTGTGTACTCTTGTGATTGTGTTTCTCTCAGTGATCCTATCTATGTTATTGTTATCTAGTAAATTGAAAGTAACCTAATAATAGCAGAAACTTTAACATTATGTAGCCTTTTATCTTTTCTTGTTGTTTCTAGGGTTATAATTTTGGTTACTTTTCCAAGTTTTCTCATACAATGGTTAAGCTTCTTTCATCTTATGCTCGGCCTTTTAGCTTATAGGATGTTCTTTGACAGTTCCTTCAAAATGTCACTATTGGATTGTACTTTTTAGTCCCATTGACATATTTTTGGTCATTTATGGACACTAATAAAATTGTCTTATCCTATCTTTTTCGCTTTATAAAAATTCAAGAAATTGAACTCTCGTGATACATAGCTCCAACTTTAGCCTTCTTCTACCAGGCAAAACTTTTTTGCCTCTTTTTGTCCTTCCAAAAAGCCTCAACTTATTGACTTTCTAAAAGGCCTCAACTTCTTGACTTTGAGGATTTAATACCGCCTCCCTTTTTGGTAGGCTGCTACTAGATGGCCATAATTTTGATCCACCTGGCACTTTGAGACCACTTTTTCTTAACATAGTACTTATTTCAATTTTCTCTGAAGAGTTGTAGGAGAATTTTCATAGCTGTCCTCTAGTCATGCTACCTAAATGCAGATTTGAGCACATGTAGGTACCGATGTTTCTCTTGAACCAATGGTGAAAGAACTTACAAGAACATCACTGAATTTTTTCGTACCTCTTTGACCTAGAAATGTAAAGGCAGATAGGAAACTTAAGCTAGATTCTAAACAAGGGGTGGAAGACACGGTAACTGGAAAAGTATCTGGATTGAACTCATGAAATTGAGGTCTCATGCAAATCTCTGCATTTCCTTCCTATTGCCGCCTTTATCCACACTTGGGGTAACGTGGAAGAAATCTTCAATCCACTCAGTGTGTCCTTGGGGGAAAGTCTCGAGTCAAGGTGCTGTCACAAGATCCTCGACTCCTTCGTCTAGGCCAACTCTTAGCGAAGGCAAGGGCGGTAGGCCCTAACAAAAATACTATGGCTTGAAAGCTAATCTAAGTACACAAGGTAAATCTAGGAGTTTATTGCAAATAAAGACAATTATATCAAAGCAAAGCATATAACGTTCATTCACTCATAAGATAAGCTTGATGAAATAGATATCCAATATAGACAATACTTGCACAATAAATAATGAAGCATACAAATATCTGCAAGTAATCATAAGCTTACTAGACAATCATAAATATCGTGAAAGAAAATAAATTGTTGCACACGTAATAAAGATATGTAAATGAAGAGACCAATGCCTTAAAGAAATCGTGGGAAATTGTGTGATACACTTGCTTTGTGAAAGTGCCTTTGAGAATTTTAGAGTTCGATCAATGAGATAAATTTTATTATACTTGAAACTAAAAAAAAAGCTTGAGAACCAACTAAACTAATATGTGGCCTCCCAAGAGGCTATCTCTTTGGTTGGAAATGTGCAGAGAACTTGTCGAAACCCCGAAGGCTGTTAAATTTGACAACATCGATAACCATTCTCCAATGAGAGGCCATATGGGCCACTTTGAGGCTAGCTAGGGAGATTTGGAGAACAACCATTGTTGTGAGGTATTGACAAAAGCCAGGGGGAACGTACAACCTCAGTGAGTCAAACCAAAAGTCAGGATGAACGAGATGCTATGTAAGTCTAATGCAAAAGTGCAAAAGTCAGGGGGAATGTACAACCTCTGTGAGCATAGACAGTCTAGTGCAAAAGTCAGGGGGAACGTACAACCTCTGTGAGCATAGAGAGACTAGTGCAAAAGTCAGGGAGAACGTACAACCTCTGTGAGCCTAGTCAAGCCTTGTGAGCCATGAGCAAAAGTCAAGGCATCTAGCAAAAGTTCTGTTGAATATAAAATTCCTATGAGCTAGAAACAAATGATATTCCTAATATTGCAAATGATATAAATGTATTGATTTAGTGCGTTGGCACGTGTAACATTATCCACCATGAAGAGAAATTCAAATTGCCTTGTAAAGAGTCGAGTTGTAACTAAAGTCTCAAGTCTAGTTCTATTTTCGAACTAAAGTGTAATGTCGAGTTGTAACTGAAGTCTCAAGTCTAGTTCTATTTTCGAACTAAAGTGTAATGCTAAGTTGTAACTGAAGTCTCAAGTCTAGTTCTATTTTCGAACTAAAGTGTAATGCTGAGTTGTAACTGAAGTCTCAAGTCTAGTTCTATTTTCGAACTAAAGTGTAGTGCTGAGTTAAGTCAAGCATGCTTTCACACTTCTATTTCGATCCTCTCCACCTCTCCTCCATTCCTTTATAAGTAGAGGTCGATCCTCTCTCCTCTACACAATTGCTATGGATGGTAAAGGTGAAGCATTAAAGGCTGCTATACAGAGGTGAGTATCAGTCCATTAAAGGTTGCTATACAGAGGCACATATAGAGGCAACAAACAGTGCTGTAGAGACAACATAAAGAAGCAACCATATCAGTGTTGTACATAGGTACATATCAATGCTAAAGAGACAGCCATATCAGTGCTGTAGAAAGGTACATATCAGCGCTAAAGAGGCAACCATAACAGTGTTGTACAAAGGTGTACATATCAACGCTAAAGGGGCAGCCATATCAGTGCTGTACAAAGGTACATATCAACGCTAAAGAGTTAGCCATATCAGTGCTGTAGATCAACATATAGAGGCAGCATATAGAGGCGCATATCAGTCAGCTAGAGGCAGTTTCAACAGTGCATATTAGAGCTGATACATCTCAGTCTTTGAAAGCAACTATGATACATCTATATCAACAAGGTCTCTTAGGTCTCTGTCAGGTTAGAGTCAACTTGGAAAGCTCTTTAAGAGCAAAGTTTTCATGGTGGATGTTTGTAAGTGATCTTACATTATTAATGCAATAAAGGAATATTGTTTGCTAGGGTTTTTCTCCCTGTATAGGGTTTCCCCAGGGTATATGTGTTGTTGATGTGCATGCTTACGTATCTACATGATTATTGCTATTTAGTTATGATTCTATATTGTTGAAATGTATTAAGCTGGAATCAAAGTGTTGAAGAATTCAAAGAAATAATCCACATAAGAAATCAAGCTCAAAATTTAACAAAGGCTTCACCAACAAGTTCACTAGGGGTGTCAGATGTCCAAAATGGGTGGGAAATCGTGTCCCGAGAGGGCCCGCCTTATTTTACACACTCCCCCTAGGCGTTTTCCCTTGCATTGAGATAACACATGTTGAGATTGTCCTATTTAAAACTACTCTGCACTGACTAGCTCGACTCTGTGTGGAACTTACTTCCAAAAGATTGAGAATAGGCTCGCAATTTGAAGGGTCAGGAACTACCCACCGTGAGATGAGGGGAAGGTTTATTTTTAAAACAAAAGTAAAACGCTGAAATAAAATTGCAAAAATTGAAATGTTCTCTAACTACTAAGTCCACACTGTCCAACCTCTTGCGAGGAACTAAGGGGACGGGTTTATTTGCCAACTTTGAAATTGCAATAACAGAAAATGGAAGTTTTCTAATTAAGCTACTGTCCACACTGTCCAACCTCTTGTGAGGAGCCGAGGGGAGGGGTTTATTTGCCAACTTTGAAATTGCAAGACTGAAAATAAAAGATTGCAAAAAAGTAAACTAATCTAAGAGTTGTAGGAATTAAGATAGATTGATTGATTTGTCTTATTGTTTTATCTTTTAGAAAAACTGAAAGTAGAAAAGTAAAGATGCAAGAAACGAATAAACCAAACACAACCACACCAATCCCCCAAAGGGAGAAGAAGAAATTGGGCACTATGAGGCCCGCTTTTATTGCTTCCTATTACAATGAGAATCTAAGTTCTCTTTTCTCTTTTTGGATCCTTATAGAATGGATCGAAAACTAAAGGAAAGGTTTACAAAGGGTTCTCTGATGGTCTTGGTCTTCAAGGGTTCAATCTTGGGATGAGTTTTCTTCAATTTAGCCCCAATTTTTCCAGAGTTTCCCCTTGTTTTATGATGAACCTGCTGAAAACCAACAAAGAAAATTATTAGAATATGCTGAAAATCACTTTAAGAACATAAAATAAAAAGAGTGCAGACTTAGCCAAAATTTTCTGATTTTTTCTTATGCAAAAAGGAAACTTTTTAGGGGTTTTTGGGCAACTTAAATGAGACTAAACTAGGCTCTTTTAGTTGTTTTTTGTTTTCTGTCCTAAAATAGCAAGCATAAACTCCTAAATAGCTAGATCTAACAATGCAAACTAAATCAACTTCTGTCTTAAGATCTTAGATAAAACTTGTAGAAAATTGCAATAAAAAAACTAGTTAGATCTATTCTTTATAAAGTCAAAGAACTGAAACTAGACCTAAGTCCTATGCATGCAACAATAGAGACTAAATTTAATTTTCAAAATCAAACCTAGATCTATGATAACATGCAAGAAAGCAAAAGAAAAGAGATAGAAGAAATTTTTATGAGTGAGAGCCTTCACTTTGAGCTTGAAACTCCTTTGGGCTATGGGGTCCCTTTGATGTGAGGAAGAGGGAAATATGTCTTCTTCAATAGATTCTTGGACTAGTATTGGATGCAAACAAGCTCCCCTACTTCTCCAAAAAAAAACATGGATCCTGTATGCTTCACAACAAACTTACAAATACCTGTAAAACTTTGTGTTACCTACACAAGAAACTCCGTTTGCATATTAGTTTAAACAAAAACGAGACATGCAATACAAACTTCCAATGTAAGTAAGCAAAAGGATTAGTTATGCAAACAAGCTTAATGATCCTTTCTAATTAGATAACAATACCCTTACCATTAGCCAAATTCAATAACTGAATGCAAGCAATTGAAACGACATCACCTCAATTTATATCGACATACATCCCCACACCAAGAGTTCGACCTCCAAAGTCTTTTGTATTCCAAGCAAAAGTATTACAATAATAACAATTCGCCCAAGCTCCAACTAACTCTAAGGAGAAGGCCTTGCTTTATAGCATAAAGGGTGGAAACTACAAGGCAAGTGTGCATGGCATGAGGGATAGTGGGCATGAGTTGAGTGAGGATGTGCATGAGTTGAGTGAGGATGAGTGAACACATCTCCAAGTGAGGGGGAGTCCTCTCCAGTTTAATTGACATGTGAGGAAGAGAGAGATTGCCACTTGTGAAGGTTAGGTGCATAGGGCGAGTCTCTCCCTTGGGATTGATGCCCCTCTCTCCAAAATCTGCCAACTAGCAAGGAGAGGTCGAGTTTGAGCATAGGGATCTCCACCCTTGCTAACTCACTCAAACAACTCGCCTCAAGCCTAAGATGACTCGACCTCTTGGTCTTGAACTCCAGACAAGGGGAAAACATGTCCCTGACATGTTTCCCTATAAATAGCTTGTGATTTTTATTCAATTTTTATGTCCTTTTTACCTTTTTGAGAGCAAAAATCATTTTTGAGTGATTAAAATCACTTTTTTGGCTGAACAAAGGGGGGATAAGGGTTTAGGAGGTGCTTTGGTTTAGAAAACGAGCACAAACGTGGCATACAACAACAACTGATGCCACTTTTGACTTTTACAATTAAAATTACCCGTTTGCGGGAAATTTTTTATTGACTAAAAAATTTAAAAAATCCTAGGGGGGTCTTAGCACAATTTCCATATGACTTAATAGAGATGACCTAGCATGAATATATATACATTTAGACACTAGACATTGGATTTTCCATGCCAAGGCCTAACCGTCAGCACATATTCCAGCTTTGGAGATGATTTGAGTGAAAAAACTTAGAAATTATAACTCGTCTAATTTCTTAGGCAATAAATAATTAACAAGTGAAAAAAAACACTCTAGAGTACATACTCGTGCTCATGTCTTAGGTGGCCAAGTCTTTTGCAACTTTTCATGCTAAGTTCATTGATTACAATGCCCTTGAAGGGATGGAAATGCGGAAAAAATTGGTTGAACAGACTGACTGAACTTCTAAACACCGAATTCTGAGCATTTGATTGTTCAGTCTTTGGCGGCTCAACTGCAAGTCCAGCTTGTGCAACTCAGTGGATAACACTCCCCAAAATGAACTTCTTCTGAATCATTGATCTCTGAGGAGTCTTTTTGAATTCTGTGATATGCTTCCATGTAAAAATAAAGAAACAAAAGAAACCTTTGGTGCAGAGGTAGGATGCTAAGGTCACCTGCTCCAAGAGGTAAAGGTGACTTGAAAATTCAGGCTTCAATAGCTTGTTTGCTTGGCCAAAAGCCATTTGACTGGCAGATCAGAGGGTTCTCCAAAAAATGCAAATTCCTCTTGGACCAAGACCAAATCAACTTTTTAGGGGCATCTACTATCTTCTCTTACCCAAATTGAAATGGATTGGGGACTGGAACCTCTACTTGAAAGGATAGAACCCTTGAGGGTGAGGATAATATCTCTTCACTGCAGCATGTCTCTGAGGGACTGAGAGCTGCTCCTGGTACAAATCACAGCTTCCTTCAAGCTGCAAGAGCCCCGAACCTGCTTCAAAAGAGGACAATGTCCATGAGAATGGTTCTGCCATCTTTGCTTCTGTCTAACCTTTCCATCAGCCAGAAGTGATTGCTTCTGGAAACTGTCCTGCCCTGCCAAACCAGTGGCTTCTCATGGAGCACCCACCAGTGCTTCTCTGTCTGTCCCTAAGATTACCTGAAGGCTAAATATGCAATCAACTCATTTTTGTATTTTAATATTAAGAAAAGACATTGACTCGATTAAGGGAACATGATAGTAATGGGATTGAATCTTTAAGTTCTTGGAATTTTAGGACTTGACAGTAAGTTTTTAGGAATTTTACCAGAAAACTCATATTCTGTGTGTCATCTACTTCCAATCCTCATTCACCTCTTTATTTCAAATACATTTATTTATTTTGTCAAATCTGTATTTTGTATGTATGCTGAATTCTCTAATTGAAATTGTTTGAAATGATATGACTGCATTTTCATTTTAGATGAGAAATGGACAAATTTAAGTGTCTTAGGAATCACCAATATTGCTCACCTACCCTCTTGTAGGTTACTGAGACAGGCATCATTTCTAATTTCAGAACTATGATACAAACGTCATCTAGGAGGCTTTGCATATTTGAAGAGATTTCAAATAGTTTTCTTCTTTGAGCATAATTGCTAACTTTTGTTTACGCTGACAGCCGTGTTTTTAACTTTTTCTTTTTAACCTGGATAAAATTATTTTCCTGTATTTGTAAGATTCAATGTGTTGAAATGATAAATCAATATACAATGTTGTCTTGATTTCTTGGTGGGACAAACATAAGATGATGGAAATATTTCACTTTCTTAAAAGTTTTTGCTGCTATGTAGGTCATTCTGATTTGTGAAAAGGGTGAAATTTTTTAGGGCCATATAACTTTAGAGTGAAGCAAATTTTACTAGATTATCTTTTCTCAAGATTATTTATTTGAAAGATTGATTATATGAACGAAGTATTGATTTGAGATCTCATAATCACAGGACTACTATACAGCTCATGGCGAGAATGCTATTTTCATTGCAAAAACTTATTACCGTACAACAACTGCTCTTCGGCAGTTGGGTAATGGAAACAATGCTCTCTCAAGTGTAAGCATTAGCAAGAATATGTTTGAAAGCATTATCCGGGACTTGCTCTTAGAGAGAACTGACCACACTGTGGAGCTCTATGAGGGGAGTGGGTCAAATTGGAGGTTGGCAAAGACTGGAACCCCTGGCAAGCTTGGCTGTTTTGAGGACGTTCTATTTGCAAGCAATGACATGCAAGATACACCTGTGATAATAGCTGTGCAATATGTTACTCAGGATAATGGATGGTTGGTGGGGATGGCATTTATTGATCTGACTAAGAGAACCTTAGGCATGACAGAGTTTATTGATGACAACCAATACACAAATCTGGAATCTGCCATGGTATCTCTTGGATGCAGGGAGTGTTTGTTGCCACTACACACTGGGAAGTCACCTGCTAATAAACGCTTGCATGATGTGTTGGCGAGATGTAATGTGCTCTTAACTGAAAGAAAGAAAGCCGAGTTCAATTGTAGGGATGTTGATCAAGACCTTAGTCGTCTTGTGAAAGGTCCTATAGAGTCATTGAGGGACTTAGTTGCAAGTTCAGATTGTGCTGCTGGAGCTATAGGGGCTCTCCTCTCTTATGCAGATTTGCTTGCAGATGATAACAATTATGGGAGATTTACCATACAACGGTATAGCTTGGAGAGCTACATGCGGCTGGATGCTGCAGCACTACGAGCATTAAATGTTCTCGAAAGTAAGACAGATGCGAACAAGAATTTCAGCTTGTTTGGACTGATGAATAGGACTTGTACTGCTGGCATGGGGAAGAGGTTGTTGAACAGGTGGCTCAAACAACCTCTGTTAGATGTAGATGAGATCAAATGTAGGTTGGATTTGGTGCAGGCATTTGTTGAGGACACAGCATTGCGCCAGGATTTGAGACAGCATCTGAAAAGAATTGCAGATATTGAGAGACTTGTGCGGAAACTTGAGAAGAGGAATGCTAATCTACAAGATATTGTAAAGCTGTATCAGGCAAGGATATTTTATTTTCCAATTTATCTGTTCATCCATCATATGTGTGTGCTGCTATCCATAAATTCTGTTATGCACTTCAGAAACTATTCATGTAGTATGTTCTTATAAGGTATACAGTGACCATTGCCTTGACAGTATAATGCTTTTGTCTTATATACTCGTGCTGGTACCCTACCTATTCTATTCTACTGGCTCATTTGATTCTCTACTTAGAGCATGGGACAGATGTGGCTAATTATTAACTCTGCTTGGAGCTTGGTTTGCTTTTAATCCAGTCACACCCAGTTCTGACATGTTGATACATTCCATTACATCCTAAACACTATTAAGATTTCTTCTAAAGTATATCTGCACTTGTGAAGTATTCATTTTTAACAAAATGCATATTGTGGTTTCTAAGTATTCAAACTGTTTTTGATAGTTTTTTGTGACTATATTATCTGTCTGACAGACAAGCATACGGCTTCCTGTGATTAAGAGTTGTCTAGAACGATATGAAGGTGTATTTTCCTTATTAATCAGAGAGAGGTATACAGATGCCTTTGAATTTTGGACTGACGAAGAGCATTTGACAAAGTTTGCTGCTCTTGTTGAGGCTGCTGTTGATCTTGATCAACTTGATAATGGAGAATACATGATCTCAGCGGGTTATGATCCTAGTCTGTTGACGCTTAAGGATGAACGAGATGGAGTGGAAGAACAAATACGAAAGGTGCATCAGCAAGCTGCAAATGATCTGGACCTTCCTGTGGACAAGAGTTTGAAACTGGACAAGGCCACACAATTTGGACATGTATTCAGGATTACAAAGAAAGAGGAACCAAAAGTACGGAAGAAGTTGAATACACAGTATATTGTTTTAGAAACAAGAAAGGATGGTGTCAAATTCACAAATGCAAAACTCAAACGGCTTGGGGAGCAGTACATGAAGTTGGCAGAGGTATATAACAGTACTCAAAGAGAACTTGTTAGCCGGGTAGTACAAACAGCAGCAACATTTACTGAAGTGAGTTACATAACGTTTTAAAGTTTTTTTCCTTCTTGTTTTTTCAGTTTTCATGAGAAACAATCCCATGCATATTGTGTTTGTCTTTGTTCACGATATAAATTCATGTTTTCTTTTCGTGGTTGTCCTTTACATTATTTTGACCTCTTTTGAATGACCTAACTTGGATTCTGCATTTCTTTTCTGTACTCTTTTTGTTTCTCTAAGAAGATTATTTTATTCAAGAAAACCGGAATTGTATTGCTAATGAGTAGTGTACCATTTTTGTACATCATATGTATCATGAATCATGATGATCTTTTATAGAAAATAAGAAAGTTTTGGAGGCCAAATTTTCAAGATGATATGGATTATATGATCCATAAAAGACAGACATCTATTTTGAGCTTTCTTCATTTGGCCTTGGATGTTAGAAGAGATGGTTTCAGTGTACCAGGATAGGCTTGTATCATAGATTCTAGATCCACTCACCTTATACATTTCTCAACCAGATCATCTCTCCATTTTCTGAAGAAATCTGAGGTCCCAACAGGCTGCTAACTAGGTCTGTCTTTGACCTGAGTTTGGCTCTAAGTTTCAACTGTCAAACAAGTCTTTGCTGCTGTTTTATAACAGCAAACTGTTCAGGAAATTTTCTGCTGTTTTGTTATGGTTACATAAGCTTTTAAGGTGCTTTAGCCTGTAGTTTTAGTAGCCCATAGGTTAGCACATGCATACCTCAAATATATAACACACCTCTAGATCTTTAGAACTGAAATAATGCTGTTCTAAACTCTAGCATACATGAAAATTGGACACAATAGTTTTTGGTCAACATGACCCTGGATAAACTTCCCCGGGGAAAACCAGTTTGGAATATAAGTCTATATATGTGATGTAAAGAATGTGAGATACAGCAAGTACATTAAACAAATGAACCTGATACAAAGGCAGCCCTTCTCAAGCTGCTATACAAGTTCAAGAAGGTGAATGCGCCCAAGCATGGTGTGCCCTTCTCCTTTGTTGCTCAATCCCACTGAAAGCTTGCGTCCTTGCTCCTTGAAGCCTTGTAGAAGAAACCCTTGCACACAAATCTGACCTTGTGTGCTACCTCTCCAAGAAGACTCTCCAACCATCAATCTGACAAGTGCAAGACCTCCCTGCTAGATGTGCGCCCTCCTCTAAGCAAGCATCAACACCACAAAATAATGGAAGCCAAAGCCTCCTAGAGTCCTCCATGGAAGGAGGCGCCCTTGAAACCCTCATCCATTGCTTCCATTCCCATCTCCATTGCTCTCCTCTACCTATCCAAGTGAACAAAAGATAGAAATGAGCCTCTCTTGGCCTTATGCGCCCCTCTTGAACCTCCATAAGGAATCCTAAGAGATGGATGGCTAAGATCTCTCCATCCATTCTCTAATCAAAGGTTGAGATCATCCCACAATAATCTCACCCACAAACCCACTTTGGGTTAAGTTCCCTAAGTTCACTTTATGTCCCCTCATTCACCCACAAAGTGAATAATTAGTCACTTTTGCCTAAGTTGAATTAGACATAAAGTTCAAGGTACATAGTACCAAAGTATTTCCCACTTGTGGTTAGAGACTCAAAACCACAAGGGGACCACTTCCCAAGGTACCCAAATCTCAACATTTTTGAGTTGGCTTTACAAGACTAGGTTAGACTCTTATTTTACTTTTTGTATCTTACTTTTTTACATAGGAGCTGCCTTAGTGCTCCTGCTTTGTATGTACATCATTGTACCTAACAGTCCCATTTACTTAGTTTAGTTGTCATTTGTTGGACATTAATACAATTGTCTTATCTGATGTTATCTTATCTATACCTTTATAGTTCACCTTAGGAACTGCTTTCTTAGTTGCCATTTGTTGGTATTAATACAATTGTCTTATCTGATCTTATCTTGTCTATACCTTTACAGTTCACCTTAGGAACTGCTTTCGCACCCCCACTATGTACTTACACTGGATGTGCTTTTGAGTCCTGTTGACCTACTTATTGTGGTTATTTGTTGGACATAAATAAAATTATCTTATAGTATCTTACACTAATAGATACCATGCCTCCTCTTTAGAGAAATGAATAAGGTTTGTAATATCTAAATTTCATTACAATATCAAGCTTCCCTGGAGCCTTATGGGAAACTCTGACAACATGACATCTCTCTGGATCTGTATGGTAATCTCTGGTTTTCATTACAATATGAAGCCTGCCAGGAGACTCCTGGTAATGTTTCTGAGCAGCAGCCTGGGATGGAGAGGACATCTTTCAATTCAGTTGTGTCCTTTATAGAAAGTTCTTTACCTCCTAATTCAGTAGTTATTAGCTCTGACATTTCTATGCTATTCAGTGTGCTGTTTATCATGGTGCAAGTGGGATAATCTAACTGGACCTATATCTTATTTGACCCACATGCTTCTAGATCATATCTCAGTGTGGAGGATCGTTTCTCAGGCATCTTGTAATTGCTTGCTCAAGATGCCTTTGACAGTATAAGTTGCGAGTAAAAATACCTCAATCTATGACACTTTGCTTCATTATTTCTCTGCAGTTATTCTCCAGTTTCTTCATTTACCCAAATGATCATGTTTTCCTATTAAAATGGGAATGACTAAGAGAGTTGCAGCAACCAACCTATTGATGTCAATGACAAATGTACGGCTGTGGCTGAAGTTCTTCAAAGATTTAACATTTGTATTCTGTGTTGAATTACAGTCATCTGACCAAACAGAAAAATCAGTTCTTATAGGAAACAGAGCATGTATTATCTTTTCTGAAGATATGAATGCCCATTTTAGTGTGCACTTTGCTCCTGAGTCCTAACCTTTCGAGCATTGATTTTCCTAGAGGGAAACAAGTCCCAATTTTATTGCACTTATTTAGCTGATTTATGATTGTATTCTCTCCTTGTTCGTCTAATTTGAGATTGATTTTAATAATTTCATGCCTACTCTGACATGCTAATCTCATATGCCAATAATAGTCCCAGCAGTTTCTACATTTTTGTTAAAGGGGTATTCAGCAATACGAAAGTACTGTGCTTCATATCCTCCTTCCCTTGGTATATCTATTGTGTCTTTATCATTGATGCATAATTGTTGTTATGTCATTATTTTTATGCAGGTTTTTGAAGTTCTTGCCAATCTACTTTCTGAATTGGATGTTCTGCTGAGTTTTGCTGATCTAGCAATCTGTTGTCCCACTCCATATGTGAGGCCAGATATCACTCCATCGGTAATTTCTTTTACCCAAGATGTTTTTCGATTTGCCTTTTATGTTAATCAACACAAAGTTATGTAGCATGTCTGTTATCTTATTTCAGTGACAATATATTGTACATTGCCATGATTTATCAGGAGGATGGGGATATCGTACTTGAAGGAAGCAGGCATCCTTGTGTTGAGGCTCAGGATGGTGTAAATTTCATACCAAATGATTGCCGCCTTGTAAGTTGTTCTAACTGGACTCAGACAAATGCCTTTTGATTTGGGCGGTTATTTCCAGTTTAAATTATAACAGCTGCTATAAAATCTTTAAGAATTATTTAGTCATAATAGCTATCAATGCCTTATCTGTGTTATAGGTTAGGGGTAAAAGCTGGTTCCAAATCATCACTGGACCAAACATGGGTGGCAAATCGACCTTCATCAGGCAGGTATGTCATCTCCTACTATTTTTGGCATACCCTAAGGCTATTTTTCTGCGGTGTCACTCTATGAAGCATGGGATATGCTTATCTTCTGTTTTTTCTTGCTGGACCTGGCATTTAAAGAATCTAGAACAATATCCCTACATGCCTTTTTTGGATAGTGTCATGTCCAGTTTTTACAGTAGAAATCAAATACATAATTGGTATATTCTGCCAAAAATTTCAAGGCTTTGCTTTTTGTATTTTAGATGAATTCCGTGCTCATAGACAAGCATACATCACTGCAGTTTGCAAAACCACAATCTACCAAGGCTTGGTAAATGGACAAACAAAGCTTGGTTGTCATTGAGTGGGTTCTAGACATGGGTAAATGTTTCCTAATGTTGGATGGTCCTAGGGGATTTACAAGATTAAGAATTATGCCAACTCAACTTCATGTTAATTAATAGGTACTCTATTGTTCTTTATATAATAATTTTATGACATTTATAGCCCCTTTGTAAATATCTCTGTAGATTGCAAGTCCATGGACTAGTGAAGCTTGGTAAATGAAAACATAGTTTTGTTCTCATAGAGTGGATCTTGGAAATGAATTAAGAGGTTCTTAGGATTATATGTTGGATGGGTGGTTTAACAAGATCAAGAGTTATGTCAATTCAACCCCATGTTATCTACTATTTAGTATTTACCCCATTGTACCTTCTAAGTTCTATAGGAATATGATGAAATTGGAGCCCTTTTTTGATACAAGTCATTCATTGAGCCAACCTTTATATTCATGGCTTGACTCATGGGTCTCTTCTGGTCATATTATGGGCCAATTGAAAAGATCCAACATCTAATTTGCTGGTTGAGATTCAAGAGGTCTTTTTTCTACAAATTAGGACTTAAATTTTATGAAGGTTGTAATAGCCATAGGGACATTAAAGGCAATGGCTTACCAAGCTTGTCATTTGACTCATGAGTCTCAAGAGTTCATAGTCTATTTATTGTTTAAGATTTTTCTTGATGCCATCATTCATGGTTGACAACCATCGTTGATATCAATGATGAGACATATGTCACGACTCACGACCCATGTATTTTTGAGTTTATATTGATACTTTGCAATGGATAGACATTGATATATTTCATATTATTTATTTTTTAAGGCTAGGAAATATTTAATATTACAGGTGGGAAAAAAGTGCTTACACGCATGGTAGAGCGTCCCAGGTGAGGTATCTCTCAACTTGAAACCTTTGCTATGGCCTGTTAAGCTCATAGCTTGAGCTTTTTCAAAAACAAAATTTTGCTTAGTTTTTATGCTATCTGGTCTTTATAACAGAATTGAAAACTTGGAAAATAGGGATTGATATGACTTGGCCTATGGCCTTTTACTAATTATTATATACATAAATAATTGGTTTGAAAAAACTTGGCCTATGGCCTCTAAGGGATTTGTAGAAAAAAATGAAATATATAGGAACAAAGAAAACAAGACTTGAGCCAATGTCTGGATAGTCTGAAGAGAGAAATGAGAGGGAGAAAAAATCCTTATATTTTTAAGTTTTCAAGCATTGAAAGCTTATAGCCGATGGGGTCCTTCCGATGAACTAAGGAGGGATTTGAGTCTTTAGATCCTTGAAGTTGTTGGAAGCAAGCAAGCTTCTTCACCACTCCAAGCTATGAACCTGTAAGTCTTAAAATCCTTGCACATAAACTTGTTAATGTAAATGGTGT
>ML779521.1:27003-37475 GCA_009831015.1 Picea engelmannii | reverse complement strand
CAGGATAAATGTTGTGTCTATTGTGGATGTGTATTTCTCAGTGATCTTGTGCTTATTATGCTCTTATCTTTATGAAATGCAAAGAACTATAATATCAGCATAAAACATTAACAAATATTACAGGTGGGAAAAAAGTGCTTACACGCATGGTAGAGTGTCCCAGGTGAGGTATCTCTCAACCTGAAACCTTTGCTATGGCCTGTCAAGCTCATAGCTTGAGCATTTTCAAAAACAAAATTTTGCGTAGTTTTTATGCTATCTGGTCTTTATAACAGAATTGAAAACTTGGAAAATAGGGATTGATATGACTTGGCCTATGGCCTTTTACTAATTATTATATACATAAATAACTGGTTTGAAAAAACTTGGCTTATGGCCTCAAAGGGATTTGTAGAAAAAAATGAAATATATAGGAACAAAGAAAACAAGACTTGAGCCGATGTTGGATAGTCTGCATCCTCATCCAGGCAGATAGGGTGTTGGGGATCTTCACCCTGTTGGTGCTTCTCTCCATCCTCCTTTGCCTCCTCCTTTGTAGCTCTCTCTGGACCCTCAGGGGCTTGCAACCAAAAATAGTATTTTCCATTTAGTTGGTGGAGCTCCTCCTTAACTTCTTGCAAAGATGGGTTGTTGCTCTCCTCCACTGAGTCTAGATGGCATGCTATTAACTTCTATGTGTGTCGATATAGATTCAAAGTTAAGAAATGCCTAGTATTCTTGCTTCTGGAGAAGCCTGAATTTGGGATGGTATGAGTTAATTGTTCATCAATTTTTGTGTTGCTGGTGGCTCCCTTGCATTGCTTGACTTTGTCTTCCAATTTATGTAGTCATTGGATAGTGGGATCTTTGTGCCTACCCTCAAAATCTCTTGCATTCCTTTGAGTCTCAGTTTGTCGCTCCTTAGTACTAGTTTGTCGCCCTCTAGCCTCCTAGTGTGTCCTACGAACCAGGGGATGGCCTCTGTGAACCAAAGGTGCATTTTGTGTGTCAGCTTTCGAGTTGTCATCCTTTGCCAAATGGTGATCCTTCCCCTTCAACTCCCCCCCCACCCTCTTCATTGAGCCAATCGACTTCATAGATCAGAATGAGGACCTTGTACCCCATGAATTTAGGTATCCTTGTTTGCCTAGTTTCCCTTTGATTCTCATCCACAAAGTCTCCTTGTTTGCTATCTAGTCTAGAGGATATGGGAGAAGCCATTGTATGGCTACAATGTTCATAACATTCTGCTAGTAGATATCAAATTTATGTTGCGTACCAACAACATTATCATTGAATATGGGTTGGTCTTCTCTCAAATGAGCTCCATAACCTTCAAACCAGTCATTGTAGCCAACCACTCCCTGCTCGTCAAATTTCACGTGGGTGGTTTGGTAGTTCCTGTCTTGGGCCATATGTCGCCTCCTACTTACATGGTCTCCTTGGTGCATGCCACCATCTGTTGCCATGAATGGTAATTTGTGGTGGTATGTGTAGGTTGCATCGCCTCCCAAGCACCCCATCCAGGTGGATATATTACGTATTGTTGATTATTGATATTAGTACTATTTTTTAAAATAAAAAACTGCTTATTCAAATTTTAATATATTATCCAAGCCAAGTTTTTCAATGTTGATACCCATATTATAATAGACATGAAGCAAAGAGAATAATAAATGTCAAATATTGTTAATACTGCTACAACAATTACACCATAGGGCTAGGGTTAGCTCGATGTAGGCTGCCTATGTATTGAATACATGTACCACTCTCTCACCTATGCTATCTCACATTACATCATTTATAATATCCCAGTATGGTTAAAGAGGTTTGACGACCCGACCACCCTTAACATTAATTGTTACATGTTATGTCACTAGCATGTATTTCTTACATGGTCACATAATACAAGCATTAATACATGATTAACATAGGAGATTATAGTTTTCTCTTCTAACATCGTCCCTCAAATGAGAGCTCCATTAAAGCTCTGAACATCCAAACAATTGTTGTAATTGTTCACCTCGATTACCTAAACCATGTATAATGAGTTTTGAATTGAATTACCCCAAACTACCTATTGATGGGTTTTAAACTAGATTGGCCCCAAATCACCTCAACTTCCTTTGTAGATTCCTTGCAACCTGACTTGTTATAATTCCAATTTATAAATCTTGTGACCAACATCCACCAAGAACTTCAACGAGAGAGGGCTGACCAAGGTCCTAACATAATATTGGTTGGTCTTTTTTTCAACATTGACTTCTTTGTGTGTGAATTTCCATGCTCAACACCAAAATTCTTGAACCATCACGAGGACCAAAACTACAATAAATATTAATCAACCAAGCAAATATTATGACTAAATACAACACAATTTTAGTGATATCAAAACGATTTTTAATTTTAAAATTCAAGAAAATTGATCTATACGTGGTTAGTATTGTCAATACGTATACCAAAGTAATTCTTGTAACATCGTTGTCATGTCTCCAATTTCTTTATACATGAAGCAGTTTCATTACTACTGCTTCTTGTCTCTTTTTATGCCCTTGAAATGTTCCACATGTTTGTTTTTCCAACAATGGCATATATCATATTAGTGTTGCAAATATCTTTGATTTCTCTTTATATTTGATTCTTTTTCAAGTTTTTTAGGTTGTCAATTTTTTCGAGTTTCTAGAGTTTTTCAGGGCTAAATTTATGCTTGTTGATACTTCTCGATATTTTCCTTGATATATTGGATAGGTCGACCCTTGACGATATATTACTCGAAACGATATTTGCAACATTGTATCATACTACTCCTAGTGAACACGCCACTACCCCATCATGTTCCTTCCAATGAATACATTGTTGGCTTATCACATCTATCTCACCCAACAATATTATTATTTTTTTCAAAGTTTCTAAATCCCCTATGAATGTTGCTTCAACCAACAACCAAAGGTGTTTTCTTTAATGCCATTACATGTCAGCCTGCTTCATGCTAACATCAACACACACTAGATCTGCTTTCTCCGTCAACACACATTTGCTTGCTCAAGCATTTCTTACACATTGTTTGCACCTTGGCATATGCTATCTTAGGCCTCTACTATCTTAGATGTATTCCTTGTCTTGATTCCAGTTTGCTAGGCTCTGTAATTCTTTTCTGTTGCTCATATTAGGTCTGTTTTTTTTCCAATAACAACATTGTGGGGAAACCCCTTGGCACTTCCCTGCATTTCGTGGATGGTACCTTGCGTAAACCTGTTGATGTAGATTACAATGCCTAATTTGTCTGATAGGGACATCGAGCGAGGCACGCAACAAAGGTAGCCAACGTGGGGAAATGATTGAGAGACCTCTTGTTTGAAGCTCAAAGCATTTAAGCACTCAAACGAACTCATTAGGCTATGTTAGGTCTAGCTTGCGTAGATATGCTCCATGATAATGTTACTCCAAAAAATGTGTCTGTAGTCTTGTTATGTTGATGTCACTCCTCTTGTAGATGCAAGCAACATGGATTAATTTAAAATTTTCAAAAATAAACTTATCATATTTTTAAACATCATCTCTCCAGGGTGTACTGTTTTTATTGGTCGATCCTTACAATGAAATGTTACAAGGGTCACGTTGTTGATAATTGTAATGTCCCCACTTTGGGACATCATCACAGTGTAGAGGTTTATGATGACCAGAGTAGCCAGATGGGTGTTATAGCAAGTACATGGATTATTGAGAGGCATTGTGTGGTCCAACTTGCATTTCTCTTCATATCTCATCATTATGAGCCATTCCACACAGGTTGGCTTTGGTTTTGTTGCATTCCGATGATTTCCACGATTTTGAGTATTTTGAGCTATAAGTCAATTAAATTCACTGAAGAGGTCATTTTGGGCACATTACTTGGAGGAACCTCTTAGTCTAATAGCTCATTGGAATTGGGAGGAGCAACACTACAGGATGGGATGGCTAGAAGTGACTTTCAGTGGCCAGGGAAGCCACAAGGAGAGATAAGGCGCTTTTCAGAGGTAAAAAGGTTAATTAATTAATTAAAGTGATTTAATTAATTAATTAATTATTAATAAAATGAAAGTCACTTTGGAGGGACAAGGTGAGCCAAAAAGTATAAAGGAAAGGCAAGGATCTCTTCTCATTCATTCATGTGATCTTATTTTGATATCTGGCTTTTAGCTAATGAGCCCAACATTGGGGGTTTTGAGGGTTTTGACTTAACAGACCCTAGAGGACGATTCAGTGGTGAAAGATTCCACCTAGCTTGTCCCAAGCTTGGTCTCGGAGACGCAATACTCTCCCACACCATTCTAGTTCCAGATCTACTCAGTTACAAGAGGATTCTACATCAGTTGCTGGGGTAGAGAGAGAGAGGGCGCACCAACTAGGGTTTCCAGCAAGAGGGGTGCACCATTCATTGAGGGAGGAGTCGTCCTAGCTGAGGAGAGGCGATTTTGGGAATTCCAGGTTTTGGGTTTTCCTTGCAGGTGTCTCGACATCATTCTTGGTGGTTTTTTGGAGTCTTTCAGTGGATGATTGATTTGTATTGAGAGTGGGACGATTTCCCAAGAGGTGGGCGCACCATTTCTTGGAGGGTGGCTAGATCCAAGGGTCTAGTAGGTCTTTTGATGATTCGAGCACTTGGGTTTTCATTGCAGTGTCCCGATCTATCATTTTGGAGAGTTCCAGGAGGTTTGGAGGGCTCATTCACCCAGGCCGAATTATCTAGGGTTTCAGGCATCCAGGGGGCGCACCATTCAGTGGAGGGTTTCAGATCTACAGGGTGTGAGAGGTATCTTGGAGATTCGAGCACTTGGGTTGTTCTTGCCATCACCCGATCTACTGTTTAGCATCTTTCTTGAGGTGATTGGACATCTTTGGCACCAGGGCCGAATTGTTGAGGAGCTTCAGCATTCTAGCAGGACGTGGCATCTTCCAGTGGGGGTTTGGCACTTGGCCCAGATCTACTTGGCATTGGTCCTCATCTCTTATCCAGCCTTTGGAGGCTTATTTTGTATTGTTGGGAGATTTTTGTAGCAATTCTATTGTCTATTTTCATAGCCATCTGTTGAGCATTCCAGATCGGCATCTCCATTGTAGCAGGTTCTTCTATCTTATGAATAAAAGCAGATTTGAGATGTTTTGGCTTGTCTATCATATTGCATATGGTTGAGGTATGTTCCATGGTTGTCTCTTCTTGTTATTTGCTGCAAACATTCATATAAAYACATCAGTAAACCCTAAGGCCGAAATCAAGAGRCCATTTAGCAAGTAAACACACMTAAACAAGTAATTCAACAAAGTGTTTGATGAAATACCACAACCAGAAAAAGTTTCAAAAGACACCAAAACYGTGATGATCCTTGCATAATGGCTTRGGATCATTACAATAACAACTGCACTACTTATAATTTTCCCTAGATGTTATTTTATGCTTAGACAATCACACTGCTATTTTTGCTTTATCAGAGTCTTTCCTTCTACCTACATCTTGCTTGCTTCATGTTGCCAAACATACTATGTGTTATTTTTCATTGTGGCTCTCAGACTTTCATGGGCTTTGTTCGACAATTAAATGTGGGCCTTCGAAGCACTTTGACTTCCTTTAACACTTAATTCAAATTATTTTATAAGGTTCATATCCTTATGAAATTAATAAAGTACTAAGATGTCTTTTACATCTTCTATGCCTTCTTTGTCTCTTGGTAGATCCACCTTCACACATGAACTCCTAGACAAACCTTGACAATCTTGGGACTCCATTCATAAGCTTGGGATTTTGAAGCTTTGATACCATATAAGGATTTTCTAAATGCATATAGACATCATAGTAAACATGATAAATGGAGAGAATATTAGATGCCAAATATTGTTTATAAATTTTGTAAAAATTACACCATTGGGCTAGCTTGAGGTAGGTTGCTCATTAATGAAAACTAATGTTGAAAATTCTATGAAGTTTTGTCATGCCCATGCCTCCCCGATAAATTGCCTTCAAAAGATAGTGGAATTTGCAAAAAACTTGACATTATGATGTGAAGCAAAAATTCATTTTCATTTTCATTGTAGTCAAGGAATTTTTTATGTAATGGGGATAGATTTCTATCCCCGGTTCTTATATTTCTAGGGTTGTATTAGAATTCCATTGTGTAAATAGTTTTTTTCGAGATTTAGGCAATGGTTTGCAAATTGCATAGTGTTTACCTCTTATTCTTGATTTTTCATGGGTCATAGAATGTTTTTATAGGTGTGAATAGGTTAGAAACCATGAGGTAGCTAATTGACAGTGAATTCTCCAACAAACCCTAATCCGATTAGATAAACAAGCTGAAATATAACATTGCCTTAATGACGAACATAAAACTTCAAGACAATGCATGACATAAGTATAGTTTCTCTTAGGCAAAAAAGTGAATGAATGAATTCACTTGAATGATATGAGCTTACAAATGAGGGAGGTGGTGTACTTATACCACTACACTAGCGTGAAAGTACTAGCCCATATGCGGAGACTAGGTCGAACTTACCCTAAAATGCAATGCAATACAATAGTGTGTATTGTGGAAGAGATCTTGGTGGACCATGAGGAATAGGCTAAAAAAATATAGCCTCATGATCTTTAGTCACATGGTGAGTGATAGGTTCATAAAGATGACACCCCCCTGAAAATATTCACTATAGCCAACCATAGTTTGGCGAGGAGTATGCTGGACATGTGATATAACACTCCTTCCGTGAGGCAAGTGGACTCATATGCTAGATCCAAAGGTCTTGAAATGTGAAATAGAGGGCTTTTGCCTACACAAACATGTATAAGGAGTCATACCAGAGACAACATGAGAGTCTTTTCATTTATCATATCGATAACATACATGTATTAGAGATGTGAGAAGTAGAGTCAACTTCTCTTTCATATGTACTCTTCTTCATTGTAATTTTCTCTCTTTGTCTTGAGGGTTCTTGAGTTGATTCAAGAAGATGTAATGCCCCTTTCCCGATGATGACTCCAACAGGGAGTGACTTAGTAGTCTATATGTTCTTGTAGACTATAGTCGAGAGGAAAAAAAAGAATAACACCTTTATTTGATGTCATTTAACCAAAAGTCTAAAGTGAAAGTGATATGAGATAGTAAAAAGGAGAAAAAGGTGTTTGAGGTGACTTAAGTGATTATTAAAGATAAAACTTGGGAAAAGTCACTTAATTAATTAAAGTGAACGTGGAATTAGATGAGGGTTGAGTATAAAGGAGGAAAAGCGATCTAATTCCACCATTATTGAGAATTAAATTGAGAATTGGAGCCCAGAGGAGAAGTTAGGCGACTTTTTGATGTTTTGTGGATTTCTGGAGGAAACCACCACCATTGATAGATTTCGGTGTTGAAAGACACACCCTAATCCATTAGAACAATCACTCAGATTCTTCATCAGTCTTCAGAGTACATGATTGGATCATTCCTCAAGGATTAGCATCAGTTACAGGTTCAGGATTTATGCAGATTCAGATTAGAGATAGAGTGTGGATTTATCTTGGTAGTGTGAGGGTTTGGAGGAGGATTGACCACTCAGATAGATATCTAGGCTTGGAGAAGTAGGGTGAACCTAAACCCTGGAAACCCATTTGAGAGGGAGCTAGGGCGCTTCCATTGGGACAAATCCCATCATTTTCAGACGGTTATTTCTCTTGGGGTGCCATCTTCATCAGTAGCCAGTGCGTGGGGTATCGTAGCAGTTGATTCATAGATCCGACAATGCAACAAGAAGCTCTCAGAGGCTAGTGACTTACTCTTGAGCCAAAGCGAGTTAGCTAGGGAGAGGGGTGACCCATTTGAGACATATCCCATTAGATTCCAAGGAGTATTGTTACCAGTTCTCAGTTTCCAATCAGATCCAACAATTCGACATCATATTCTAGAGTGCATGCAACGTTTTCTGGAGTGCATGCAACAGATTCGACTTGCATGTTATGGATCTACCGTTGCATGTTATAGATCAATATTCTACTTGGCTTTCTTTGTACTACAGGCTAGATCTATCTCTGTGAAGATCTAACTAAAGAGTTTTTGAGCTTTGTTTCAATATTTCATTATATTGTCATTTGTTGTTGATTAATAAATACAATGAGTTTGATTATGGATCCAAAATACTATGCATGCTTCGCATGAGATTATAAAACCAATCAAATGCATCCAGAACCTCATAAACTCTGTCAGAAACCCCCAGTGTATCAAATCTGCAGCAGAAATCCAAAAATTAGTAGTTAATATCTAGATCCAAGGATCTGAGATATTACAGAAGACTAGGGTTAGGGTTTACCGTAAGAAGACAAGGGAAGCTAGGGTTTGGGAGAAGACCTAGAAGAGCAAAGGGAACACTTGTTCTTGTGGTTTTTGTGAGAGAAGACTAGGGTTTTGTGGTGTTTTGAAACCCTAGTACTACTTGGAGTGCTTGAAATGAAGAAGATAGAGGGAGAGTACCTTGTTTTCTCTTGTACACTTGTGTGATGCACATGTAGGTGCCAAAGAGAACTTGCTGATGTGTATACCTGCTTGTCATGGATTCTTGATGGAGTGACCAGCTTTGGTTGGGACAGGTTCCTAGCTAAGAGGACTAGGTGCTTAGGGTTTGCTATTTATGGTGGATGCCCTAGCTATGGTTTGGAGAGCATGACTTGTACTGACTTGGATTAAGCTTTTGGTATGTATTTGTAATGTCATTTCTATAAATCTGAAGAGTTTCTTGCTGTCCAAACTGTGTACTTGCAGATCTGATTTTCAGTTTATGTTCTCATGATGATTAAGCAGTTTCTAGTGCTGGTTATGCATGTTGATATGACATAACAGTGAGCAGATTTTTTGAGTGGTTTGACAAACATATAGAAGCTAAGTGGGCAGATTTATGGTTGTAATAAATCTTTTGTAATAAGTTATTTTCAGGTCTGGTTTATGTTGGAAAGTGTGCCCTAAGAGGTGGAAACATTGTTCCCGTGAAGTACAATTGTTGTGTTTTTTTTGGTCTTGCGTTGTTGTGTGTAATTGGTTGGACAAGAGTGAGATATAAACTGTTGTAATTTACATCTCAGATGCACCCCTAAGGTTGAAAGTTCAGAAGAAATATATTTGAGAAGCCTCAAAGTTGAGGTGGAATTTCTGAATTTGCATTAAAAACCATTTCCAGGAAATTCAAATATAGAAGAGTTCCCCAATTTGTACATACGTTTGGATTCATCACAATATTTAGAGGCAACGACTTTGAAGTTGTCTTTGATGTTTTTAACAACCCATCTATTTGGCTAGAATTCCACCTTTGTATTGGTGTGAGTAATGCAGTAAATAGAGAGAAGATTTGGTCACACTCCAGAAACATGGAGAACATCTTTGTACTAAGTGTTACCCTCTTAGGGGTAGCAAACTTTGGATACCCTCACAACGGTATCATGTACATGCCTGCATGAGATATCATGCATCTTTTCTCAGATCTAGATCGAGTCCTTTCATTTTTCAATTGAGACATGATGATTGCTCAACGAACCATGACATGTTTCTTGCTAATGCTCATATATCAGTGCACATTGATGCTCCAAGTTACTCCATAGATACTCCATGTGTAATATTTACCTACGCATGATGACATAACCTGCATGTTGTGAAGTTTTACTTATGTTGCGACTGTTGGTTACAATGTCATAACTTACAAAATCTTATCACTTGCATCGTAATACCTTGAGGAACATCTTATTTGTTAAAAGTGTGCCCACCCTAAGATTACTCGCATTGCTAGACATTCGGACTGGATAGTGCACTCCACATCCTAACCATATCTAAGCATTTTTCATCTCCCTAAGTATCACTCGTCTCCATCCACATAAACAAAATGACATTTTGTCATGTAATGTTCTCTCAAAGGTCAAAAGAAAAGTCAGAATTAAGGCTCTAAATCAAATAAAGCCATAAAGGCTAAAGAGGTGAAGAGCAAAGCAAACAAAGTGCAACTACTTCACTATGGTACCCCCCCTTTTTTCAAAATCCTAAGAGAAAAATGCCCATCTAAAGAAAAAAGGACCTAGAAAAAATTGTCAAACAAAAGAAAAGAAAGGGGAAGTGTGTGCAAACAAAAGTAGTGAGACTCTCTCAAGAAGGTTATTGTAAAAAAGAAATGCCTAGCTAAAATAAAGCTAGAAGCACGAAGATTGACTTATGCATGTCTACAACTTTGAGGACCATCACATGATCATTCCCCCTTTCCCTTTCCACCATTAAATTAATTAATTGCCTATCTCTTACTTGAAAACTTAGGAAATGTGGGTTTTCCCTAGGAATGAACTCATTTAATACAATTAATAATGTTTCCTTTGGTAAAATTTAGGCAAGTGTCAAAATCAATTTAATTGTTATGCTTTCGAGGAAATTGTCACTTGGAAACTACAAATTAATGATGTCATAGAGGGATAAACCCATCATTTAAGGTAATTATTACACATTGGAGTATTATTTGAT
>ML779521.1:0-14584 GCA_009831015.1 Picea engelmannii | reverse complement strand
CTCAACCTCCTTAGGTATTTCATGTGGTCCCAATGCTCCTAGGGCCAATTGCCCTTCTTTCCTAGTGCCTAGCACTCATCCTCCAAGGTAGGTCCACCTCCCATGCAAGCAACCATCTTCCCAACATGTCTACCATGTAGAAGATAACAATGTTGCATAAGATAACCACCTCCTCAAGAAGTGTGTCACTTCTAGCACCAAGTCCAAGGTCAAGCAATCACCTATAGAAAGCTCTCCAATTGTTATCCACCAAAAGGTCTAAGATACAACTAAGGGGCTAGGGCTTCACATGCACCCCACATTACATGAAGGCATCCTTAGCATAGTGTAAACACTTTTGGAGCAACCCAAAAGCTAACACTCCCTCTTTTTCAGGAAAGTTTTTTCACGAACACCAATGTTCTCCCTTTGAATATCTTCAGAGCTTGCCTTTTGCAAATTTAAATTTGCTGTAGTCTTGGAATCAATCACTGATCCCACCAAAGGTTCTTTAACAAACTAAGATACTTTCACCACATCTCAAACCTCCAAAGAACACCGATGAGCTATGAATTTGAAGGAACATAACCTTGGATCATCAACAACCTTCCAAACTCCATTGTCCCTCAGGTCAACTTCACGGGCCAAATTCATCTCACACCACATCATGAGCTTTCATGCTTGTGGTGCATGTAACAGCCCACATAGGGCCTCCATAAATCTACAAACATTGGTATCTTGCCCATCAAAGCCTTCAACAAGGTCATCTCCCTCTCTTTGAGAGAGTCCTCTTGTAGTTGGGGAAAGAGTCTCATCAAGGTCATTCCAACAACCTTGTCCTGGTACTCTTCAATACTCCCATCAACTACAAGCCTAGAACGAATCACTGATTCCACAATAGTTTTGAACCTATCCTCAGGGCATCCCCTCTTGCATGCTTTGCATGTGCCTCCTCAAAACTAGAAGGCTTGCACAACATTCTGCTGTCATGTACAAGTGCCATAAGATCAACTAGTAATGTGTAGAGGCAACCATCCTGCACACCTCTAGCGAAAGTCCTTGGACTTGCTAGACTAAAATCATTGATAGTAGAGGACATGCTTACACAACTTGGTGATTAGGGAGTAAGTGGAAGGCTAAAAAGAGGAGGTAAGCGAGGTGTACAACTTGATTATTTTCTTTATTGTTTGTTGTTTAAACTCTTGAACCTTGGTTTGTTGAAAACGAAAGAGGCAAAGATGAGTGGAAGAAAGAACACTTGGAGATTGAAGAAAAGGTGTGCTTAGATCATAGCTAGACATAACCAAGGTAATTCCAAGCATGACAATACCATTTGGCTGTTGGATTCATAGGATGGGCACACAGATTGGCTTGCCTCAAAATCAACGACAAGGTTTGTAGGTTCTAGGTGAGGAGGATCTTGAACATGCCTCTATGTGGGTATAGGCAGGCCCCAAAGCTGATATACTCTGCTGCCTAGAGGTGTGGAAAAGGGTTGCTGGAGTACAGATCAACTTTCTCATTTGTGGTAGTAGGGTTACATTTTACAGCCAACATTATCTCCAATCTGGATAATTTGTCAATTGTTAGACAGGTGGTTCATGACTTGGCATGTCGTGCATTGACTGAGCTGATACTTGTCACATGGTCAGATTTATCTCACCTATGGCAGCATCAAAAGCTGTTTTTTGGAATGCAGTGAGAGGGGCATATGGTGCATAAAAAAGACGTTAGAAAGTGAGGTTATGGACATCAAAATGGAGAATTTCCAGCAAGTTGATATTCATCATTATCACATTCAGTGGGTGATTGAGAGAGATCTTGAGATACATCACTGCACAATTTAGGGGCAGTCTGTATACATCTTTTCCCATGTGCTTGGTCCAAACACGTTTGTAATTTCTTGGCATAAGTGCTTGTATCCAATGTCACCATTAAGGGACGGCGATAGAATTAATATAATGTAATGGTCATATCATTATATATTACCAAGTATTAGTAATAAGTGTTAGCATTAGGTAATAAATGGTCACATCACATTTATTGGCCTAATTCAATTCTAGTTATTAGAATAGTTAACTCATACTTGTCTTGTGTGTTAGTATTTAGTCACATAGTTTGTTATTGTCAAGTAGAAAATGTCTCTACGTGAATAGCCTTCTTGAGTGGTTTTAGAGGTTGTTGGATGAGAGCTAAATTAGTTCCTAGTTTAGTGTGTGGTTGAGATATTCTCTCAACTAGTTATGATTGTGATAAGGTAGTGTGTCTATCTTTAGGCAAAACCTTCATGTATTTATATGTTTACAATTACAATGGTATAGAGAATAATTAACACAGTTTTGTTGTGGCAACTCTCTATTCTTATTTTCTGAATCTAGTTAGTTGTGTAAAGTTCCCAACTAGATCTGATATAAAAATCAGACTTATGTGGTTGAGAACTTCAATCAAACACTTTGACGGTAGGATCTATTTCCTTAACCAAATGCCTTCCTCTTGATGTCCCAACTTCAGAATGGGTTATAGATGCGTTTAGAAGGTCAATGTCATGGGTTCCAACCCCTTATAACTCCTTGGATATCTGCTGTTTGGTTATTTAGCTTGCTGTTATGTTTATGGCAGCTTGTCTCTTTGTGACATTTTGTCAAACAATTGGCATACATAATGGTTTTGTTGAGGTTATGATCTGATTTTGCTTGTTTTTGCAGCCAATTATTGCATATGACAAATAGATACAACAATAACAAAGATTCAAGAAAAACCCATAAAAGAAATACAAGAATATAGCCAAAAATCAGATCTGACCTTTATTTATTAAATAAGCAGCTCCATACATGAAATATTCAGATCTCGAAATACATATATCAGATTGGTTCTATGGTTGTAGGTAGGTCCAAAGACAAGATAGAACAATGGTATGCAGCTTCCAAAGTCTTCCAATACACTTCCTTAAATATGGACCTCCAAAATGACACTGTTCCTTGACACTATATGATCTCCCTGGCTGGAAGTTATGCCCCACTGGCTGTAGTAAGCCGATAATAATTCAGCCTCAATGAATCTGACCTCCAAACTCTGAGAAAAGGCTACCGATCTATGGATTTGATGAAGGCTAACTCATATGGTAGGAAATCCCAACTGTAGATGATAAATCTGACCCCAAACCACAAGATCTCTCTTGACAGTAGTGCCCTCCTTCGGTGATTTCGCCCTGGAACAATAACCAATCAACATGCTGAAGAATACCCTCATACACTGATGCAAAACGACGCTAGGGTGGTAGCAACCACTCCTGGAATAAGATCTACTGAATATCTAGCCTCCTTAAGGCACATTGAACCTGTTCTGCTCAACTGGTGCGCCCCAATATGCAGAAAACCCTCACTAGTGCGCCCCCTTGCCGAAATCGATGGCTGAAGTAGTTCTGAACTGATGTAGAATGGTAAGGGAGTAATCTTTCACCTCCTTGGCCAAGCTTGGATCAAGAACAGGAGAATCTTTCACTCCCTTGTTGATCTCTAGGGTTTATTCAGTCAAAACCTTCAAAACCCCCAAGTACCATGGGCTCTCTAGCTAAGAAGCTAGACATCAAAATATCATTCAACATAATAAGAGAATAGAAGCTCCCATCTCTCTTTTAACCCCTATTCATCTTTTCTCTCCAAGTGACTTTTACTTTATTTTTAATATTCCTTCATAAAATCACTTTATTAATTAATTAACCTTTTTTCCTCTAAAAAGGGATTTATTTGTCCTTATTTCTTCCCCGACCATTGAAAGTCACTTCTCATCATCGTATCCTACAGTGTTCTTCCTCTCGATTGTGATGAGCTATCACACTAAGTGGTTCCTGTTGATATTATGGTAGTCGCGGGAGGTATTTACCTCCACGTGTAACCCTGACGAGAATAGAATATTTCGGGAAGCAAGAAGTAACCCTAAAGAATTGAACATAACCCTAGAAGACAAGTCAGCTCAAGGAAATAATTAATATTAAGTATTTAGTCTCCAAAATGAGAAATCGGCCCAAACAACTCAGGAAACAGTATAAATACAAGTAGCCAGACCTCATTTTGTACACACTGCTCAGAATTTCAGCTGGGAAGAAGTGTGCACTGCAGGAACTGGGCTAGTGCGCAAGTCTGGGGAGGAGCTGCAACCAACAACTGCCACAATTTGGTTTCCTGGTTTAGGCTCAGACTTTCTGTGGTTATGGTTGGACTTTCTGATTAGTCTTGGTTATCTTTATGCATTAACCTTGGTTGGCTATTGGTTTTCTTCCGTAATCATTCTTTGTCAAGGTTAAGGTGATCGCGGGAGGCTTCGACCTATGGTTGGGTGACAATATTGCTATATTGTCTATGGTTAAACGAGCACATCCATTACTTTCTAACAGGTTATGGGCCCACACTATCTTCGGACAGTCTAACCGCTGGAAGATAGATTGGGAAGATTTGCTCAGTTGTAGTTGCAGTTGCAGCCAGTTTTTTCTCCAGCAACGAAACCCTAACCCTCTTGTTGAGGCACCTTAAGTGAAGGGATTGACCTAATTTCTGGATAACCCAGTGCGCCCTAGCCTAGCGCACCTCCTTGTATTCTCAGCAAGCCAAGACGTCAAGTTTGAGTTTTTGGTCAAAGTCAAAGGTTGACCAAGTCAAAGCAATTATGACTTACTCTATGAAGTCAGAAAACAAGTTAGAAGGGGCTCCTAATTTCAGAGCATGGAAGACAAAGATTGACCTCATCCTTGCCAAGAATAAGGTGTTGGATATCGTGGAACCACAGTTCGAAGAAGGAAAAGAGAAGGAACCTCAGAACGTTGCAGTGTTGGAGAAGTTCAAAGACAATGACATCAATGCCATGAGTATCATAGTGGATTCTATAAAATACCACTTGATACCCTACATCTCCCATCTTGACTCATCTAAGAAGATGTATGATGCCCTAACAAACCTCTTCTCAGTCAGAAACATTGGACAAGTAATGAGTCTGAAGAATGAGCTCCGTGACATGAAAATGAATGACGATGACAGCATAACATCATACCTTTTGAGAATCTTTCAGTTAAGAGATCAACAAGCTATTGAAGAGATCATTTCAGAGAAGGAATTGGTAAATATAGTACTCAATGGTCTTCCCAAGACATGGGATGCATTTGCCGCAAGCATGAACACAAGGAAGGAGTATCCTACATTTGAAGAACTTTGGACTTGTTGTGCATAGGAAGAATCAAGGATTAGTGCAAAAGAGAAACCCCAAAAGAAATACGATGATCAAGCCTTCACAACAAGGTTCAAGAATTTCAGAAATAAAAAGAAGTTTGGCTCCAGGAAGAAACCAAATCAAGAGAAAGATATGTCAAAAATACAATGCTTCAATTGTCGAAAATATGGTCACTACAAGAATCATTGTCCCGAGTTAAAGAAACGGAAGGAAACACACGAAGCATCTGTTGCCGAAGAAAGGGAACCCTCAAAGAAGGCCAAGCAAGACAAAACATACTTCTTCTTCTAAGACAAGGTAACAATATTCTTCATAATTCTTGTACATACCATGTTTACATAGTTTTTGTACATATCTTGCATATCTATTTCTTAGAAGATAATATGTTCAAAGAGAAACTATACGTATGGAAGAACAACAAGATAAGGATTGTTATCACGATGACTACAAGTCAGGCAATACACATGAAAGGATGAAGTACATCGACAACCCATGGTAACAATTCATGTGGAAGTTATTACATAAGTAACAACTGCAAGATAAGCCGAAATCAGAATCAAACTTAAAGAAACCTAGAAGAAGTGAAAACAGAAGGAAGTCATCAATCAAGAGGAAATTGGAAAAAGACTTGTGACACTTTGCAGAAGGCAATAAGGATGCAGATGTAAGCGTGGACTCTGTTAGATGGAGGGAGCCGATTATATAATTCCAAAAGAAGAGCATGCATTCATGCATGAAGCAAGGATTAGGAGGGAGCTAATCCTAAATAATATGATCCATTGAAGATGATGAAGTATCTATCCATGGTAGCAACCATGAAAAGCAGCACGTGTTCAATGTGACTTTAGAAGAAGTCTTCTTTGAAAAGAAAAAGTATCCTTGGTTGTCCATCCACATCCATGATCCTATGATGAAAGGAAGAAGTTGGAATCTTCAGGGCATGGAATCTATAGAAAACTCCATATACCCAAGAGCTAAACAGAAACATGAGGAAGAACATGGAGATTCCAAGAGAGAAAGAAAAACCAGAACAACTAGTCATTATATCGAGAATCACAAGACTACCAGCTTGATTTTAACCCTCTAGAAGCAATCAAGCAGAAGAAATGGAAGTTGTGATAAGGGACAATGTATGGAAGACTTATGAATGGAAGCATTGCGAGATCTAGAATTAACGGTTCTCCCAGATGAAGGGAGAAGACTATGATGATATCTTGTTCCAGTAACCAGACATACCTGAGCCATTATATCTCATGCAATATCCATGGGTTGGAGTTCACATCAGATGAATGTAAGGACTATTCTCCTCAACAAAGTAATTGAACAAAGAAGCGTATGTAGAGCAACCTCAAGGTTTTGAGGTATACCAGAAAGAGACTCTTGTATGAAGATGGAAGAAGATCTTGTATGGATTCAAGCAATTTGGTGTAGAGCCTCCAATGCACAACAGAAGCGTGGTGAAAACTTTCTATAACAGAGATATTGTATCAGAATGGTTACTCAGAACTCCAGGATGATGGATTGCCCATCCATGACAAGCTCTCATGATGACAGAAGAAGTGCCACTTGGATATGTTCCAGTTTGAGCTTTGCCACAATGTTATGAATTAGCAAGAAACAAAAGAACTGAATCCAACTATGATATACTATAATGATTAGAGCTATATGAAGCCTTTAGAGAAAACCAGTGTTCTAAAAAGACCAAAGTAAATTGAGATCAAGCATTACATTCTACGTGATGAGGTCCAGAAAGGAGAAGTGGTTCTCCAATATATCTCCACAGATGAGTAGATAAGCAAATATTTTGGTAAAGCCTCTGTCCAAGATAAAAGAGTTTGCGTACTCAAGAAACAAGTTGGAGCTCGTGGAGACGACTTCCTTATTTAAAAAAGGGAAGAGATGACTCCCATGTTGGGAGGGAGAGCTGATGTGTCATTAATCTATGGACAATCATTTTTCAAATCATTTTTCAGTTTGAAAAATGGTCCAGGATGAGTAGTTCCTTTCCAATTCGGAAAGTGGTTTGAGATTTTTGACGGACAGGCATTTTCCAGTTCGGAAAATGGTCTAGATTGAACGGTCATTTTCGTAATGAAATTGGTTCGATGGATTGCTGATGTGCCATACACAACGATTCCCCTTGTGGCCAGTGTGGGGGAATTGTCTAGGACAATCTTTCTTCTTGACAGTCACTCTTAGTAGTGGTCAAGAAGACTGGTCTGCCTTGTCGGACATGCATTCTTTCGAAGCTCACAGTTGTGAGCAGTTTTGAAGAATGGTCCGTTTTGGAGGTTGGTGTAGGACAGTCATTTCCTTAGGAAATGGTCCGGACAGTCATTCCCTCTGGCATATTCATTCTCTCCAGGTTGCACTTTGTTTAGTGCCGGAGGAATGGCCCAGATAGGTGAATGGTCCAGGTTCAACAATCAGGGATATGCATTCCCTAGGGCAGTCTCATTCTCTCCAGGTTGCACTTTGTTTAGTGCCGGAGGAATGGCCCAGATAGGTGAATGGTCCAGTCTCAGAAATCAGGACACTTATTCTTCTATGCTTGAGAAGAATAGTCCAGGTAGCTCATGATTGATGTTTTACCTTCTGAGGGTAGATACTCTTCCAGATCTCACAGATGTGAGTGGAAGAATGGCCCAGATGATTCAGTCTATATCATGGCATTGTTTTTCTGTGCAGGTCGATATCAGATGATATGATTGCTATGAAGACTGTACGTCTCTGGACAGTAGATGTATGCTACTGTGGTGGATATGTTCCACTGGTTGTGACTATGTGTCACTGATTAAGTAGCTGTGTGCTACTTGGTGTGGTAGTTTACCACTAGATTGTAGTTGTGTACTACTATGGATAGACACAGTTGTGTTCTATTGAATGACATTGTTCTGATTGCCTTGTAGACTATCAGTAGTGTTGAAAATGATTATCGGCTAGATGGATGATCGGTGTACTGATGGACAAAGATTCTCCAGACGAAAAATGGTCCAGGACATTTATTCTTCTAGGACATATGCTCGGATTAGAAGAATGGTTTTTGTATCACTCCTTGGAGTGAGTGACTTATTCAACATCATGTCCGATTACTCAGATGGAGTATGGTTTCGAGAGATGATGCAGTTGATGTTGTCAAATGACATTGATAGTGATGATGGTGCTCGTGATCTAATCATGAGATAGTCTGTACGACTATGATGATGCTACCAATTCAATGGTATGTTTGTGCTCAAGACCATTGCCTTCAAATACCTCCCTAGCTAGGAGGGAGTGTTGATATTATGGTAGCTGCGGGAGGTATTTACCTCCACGTGTAACCTTGACAAGAATAGAATATTTTGGGAAACAAGAAGTAACCCTAAAGCATTGAACATAACCCTAGAAGACAAGTCGGCTCAAGGAAATAATTAATATTAAGTATTTAGTCTCCAGAATGAGAAGTCGGTCCAGACAACTCAGGAAACAATATAAATACAAGTAGCCAGACCTCATTTTGTACACACTGCTCATAATTTCAGCTGGGAAGAAGTGCGCACTGCAGGAACTGGGCTAGTGCGCAAGTCTGGGGAGGAGCTGCAGCTGGCAGCTGCCGCAATCTGGTTTCCTGGTTTAGGCTTGGACTTTCTGTGATTATGGTTTGGCTTTTTGATCAATCTTGGTTATCTTTATGCATTAGCCTTGGTTGGCTATTGGTTTGCTCGGAATCCTTCTCTATCAAGGTTAAGGTGCTCGGGGGTGGCTTCGGTTTATGGTGGGTGACAATATTGCTATATTGTCTATGGTTAAATGAGCACATCCATTACTTTCTAATAGTTTCTTCAAGTACTATGCCCAAATTGACCTCCTTAGTGAATTTAATTAAAATATGCCCCATAATAACTCAAAATTACGGAAATCGTCGGAATGGAACGAAACCAAAGACAAGCTGTGCGGAATGGATCATGATGATGAAATATGATGAATGATGCAAGTCGGGCCTAATAAAACCCCTCAATACCTCTTGAACTCACTATCATTCCCATCTGGCTACTCTGTAAGGCATCCCACTCTGTAACATAGAAACATCCAAAAATGGGGACATTACAAGTTGTATGGTTGTTCATCTCCCTCTGAGAGACTCCGCATGATGTGCATCTTTATTTCATTATTGAGTAATACAATTTTCCTTTTTTCCTCTGCAACCTGGTGTATGTACTTACTACTTAGTATGTTAAAATCTTTTATATGCAATGGAAAAGCACAATAACAATGTTGCTTCTGCAAGGGATTATCCTTGCTCAGGAAATTATTCATTGCTTAAATTTTCATGAAATAAAGGTTCAAGTCTCCATAAAGAAAGCTAAGGAGTTGGTTCGCAAATATTAGGTAGAGTTGGGCTCCCATTTGATGCGCCATTGTTGTTTCTGCTTCTTATCATGGCGTTATGATCTATGTGCTTTTGCTGTTCCTCGAGATGATTGTTTTTGGTGTGATCAATTTATTATTTTAAAAACCTTCTTGGATTTATTATGGCAGGTTGGTGTTAATGTGCTTATGGCACAAGTTGGCTGTTTTGTTCCATGCGATCAAGCAACAATAAGTATTCGTGATTGTATATTTGCTCGTGTTGGTGCAGGAGATTGCCAAGTGAGTACAATGATTTTGATTCTTTCTTTGTGACTATTGCATCTATATCTGTGCGTATCTGTGTCTTTTATTCAGTCACTTCAGCTCCAGTAGGAATATTCTGGAGTATCATTATTTTATTTTAGGATAAATAAGTTATCTTGATCCCCTATAGTCTATGGACTTCAGAATATTCCAGTAGGAATATTCTGGAGTATCCTTAATTTCATGTGTTTTAACTTTTAACTTTTAACTTATAATTTGAGTTTACAATAGATATTGATGTTCAAGAAATATACATCAGAGCAAATTGGGAAGATAAACACGTTAAGCTGTCTGAGCTTTAGATTTTCAAGTTTAACGTTATTTTTCAACATGGCTACCTTCTCGGAAATGAGAAGCAAGTTGAAATTTGGCAGTGTTCTGGTTGGTGGATTTTTTTCTCTTTTTCATAATTTATTGTTTTGTTTGTGTCATGAATCCCGAGTCATCTTTTGAAGACATATTTGATCATTACTTTTTTTTTTCGTTGTAGTTGTTTTTAAAGAGACTTCTTATATTTACAGGAAAATATTTACATCAACAGCCAGAAACAAATGAAAAAACAGAAGGGTATATACAATGTACACCATATCCTCTTCCGTAGGGCAACCAAAACAGCTATGAAATCAGAATAAGCTGTCGGATCTAACAATTTGGTGTTTCTAATCAGCTGATGTTGCTTGGTAGCTTAGGAATCATTATGTCACTTTCTCCCCTTATAATTTTACTACTCTCTTGCTCATGTTGCTAGGTAGCACCTAGGATTAACAACTGACCTTTTCATTCATATTCAAGCTAGAACTATAAATAAGGTTTCTATTTTCGTCCTTCACAATGGTCTTAAGTTGGAAAACTACTTGAATTTTAAGCCTGGATAGCCTCGGGGATTTCAGTTAATTTTACAGCCACTTCATTGAATACTTTTACAAGTTTGTCTGGGGTAGGTCTTCTATGATTTTACAAAGTCCTGAAATTTTGTGCTTTATTTGATATTCAGTGATACCTCACTTGTTGTCTACTAGTTTTAGAGAACTGAATCATGAGGGTCATGTATCTTGTTGGAAATGTTTACCTTTATCATGCTTGACCTGAAAATGTTTCATAATTCACACATACCATAAGCTGCTTTTGTTTTTCTACTTGATTCAGATGATATTTTTGAAAGAAAAGTTTATCATCCTAGAAGTGTTCCTAGACCCTAAAACTTTTCTTTCTGTAATGTTTTTTAACTCATGAAAATTAGCGATGCAGCTTTTGGCATGTTTCTGTGTTCCATTCTCATTATTTGCAATCCTATTACATGAGAAACTGTCTCAGTTGTTGGTCTGATTCAGTGTCCAAATGAGAGTTTTTTTATGTTCTATTGCAATATGATTTACCTGTTATGACATTCAGATGTTTTTTTACTTCCTTTGCATACCTCACTTGGTTTAGTATACTTTAATTGCATGAGCTTTTATGCTTCTTATCTATGTTGTTTGTAGTCTGTCCCTAATTTGTAGACATATTTTTTGACAGCTTCGAGGAGTGTCGACGTTCATGTCAGAAATGTTGGAGACTTCAACCATCTTGAAGGGAGCAACCCATAAATCCCTAATAATAATTGATGAACTAGGACGTGGCACATCAACATATGATGGATTTGGTAAGATTGGTGTTGTTGAAAGTATGAGTATTCTCAATGTTTTAATTACATTAGGTATATGCCAGGGCTAGTTATGGAGAGATAGCTAGGTTTAAATGGCTGCCACTGTACTATTCGTGTTAGATTTTCTTTGTTGCCATTAGCTTGGCAAAATATATAATAGCATGAAAATAATTTTAATGTAATAAATGTCACTCGGTGTCCCAACTTAGTATGAGGGATGGTATATTTATGTAAGTAATAAGGACCATTATGACATAACTTTATGCTGTAGCATAAACATTCTACGAACTGGCTCTTTTCGAGCCACTCAAAATAACAAGACAAATCGACATTTTTGGCTTGCATTAAAAAGTTCAAAATCGTAGATCATTTAGCCTTCTTCTAACTTTATAATTAGGTTGTGCTAATAGTTATATAGTTCAGCAGATCAACTACTTGAACTTATGAATAGAAGTGTGACTATCATAATGTATGCAATGATTTCGATTAAATAAAGCTATTATCAGTTTTAACACAAACAATAGTGTAGACAGGAGTGCACATTAGAGTGTGAGAGAATAGACTGATTCATTATTGAGTGATACAATGTCTCATTTACATAGTAGAAGAGAGAGGAGTAGTTAAATCTCATTTACATAGTAGAAGAGAGAGTAGTTATGTAACACATGAATACCTAATCTTTTAATGACTGCATTAATTAACTCATGATTACATTACTTTATTATAAAGACACTAACTAAGACTTTACTATACATCCATTGTACACCTAAGTCTTAATTATGACCATTACATCTAACAACCTCCCAGAATGGTTATATTACATAAAATTGTTTATTCCAAAACATTGTTGGGTGACGTTGATTGCACAGATACACTCATAGCACAAAAACTTAGTGAAAAGGAGTCTATAAGAAGTATTCACCCATATCCTCCCCCCCCCAACCAAAAAGAAAAAAAGAAAAAAAGAAAAAGAAAAAAATAAAGATGTTTGTAGCCTTCAAAATAAGGCCTTAATCAACAACTGGAGGTGAACTGTATATGGAAAGGTTCTTGAAGATCAAGTCACATCGCCATCCTCTTCATCTGGCCATTTATTCACCTCTTGGATGAGAGCCAATATTGGTTGAATAGTCAACGTTTCTACCATAGACATAGAACTTGGTTTGTTCATCGAATTGACTTCCTCCACATCTTGGCCACTCAACATATTAAAGCTTTTCTTTTGCTTCTCTGAGGAAGTACCTTCTTGTTTTACTGCTTCATCTTCACCCACCCTGAGGGTATTTCTCTCTTTATGAAACTCTTCATATAAGGCACAACAAACTTGTTGCTTACCTTCTCGTTTCTCCAAGTTCCCACTATCAACTTCTTTTCACCATCCACCCATGGAAACAAACCCTATTTTCCCACACCCATACTAATCATCCTTTTTTCCCCTTTTTGCCAATGATAAAACATCTATTATTACTATAATCAACATATAAGTGTGGGGCTTGGGCTATGCTTCATAATCCAACTAACATAAAGTAATTCTTTTGTGAACTAGGGACATGGTAGATATCCCTAAATAGCAACCTTTTACCTCTCATCTGAAGTTGCACACTTAATTTGCCTTCAACTCTGATCTTTTGCTCCACTCAACACAACAAAATTGGAGTTGGATTCGTCCTCAATAAAACTGATATACTAATCTTTTTGATTAATACAATGCCGTGATGTGCTTGAATCAATGTATGAATTTGTTTGGTCCCAATGACTCCTTTATCATTGGTCGTAAACACATAAAATTCTTCTTCCTCTTTGCACTCTACTACATTGACTTGTTTCTTCTTAACACTGATCTTTGGAAGAAGGGCCTTAGTTGTGTTTTTTATTCCAAAATCGTTTCTTGCAAAATTTGGCCTTTTGTTCTAGCTCGCCACAATAAACACTTTATACCTTGCCAGGCTTTTGAGAATTTGAATAAACACTCTTGCTGCCACCTTCATGCTTGTTGTTTTCTTTGAATTGTTCTTTTAATGCTACTTTTGAATCACCTTCACAGTGTTGCTACCAACTGCTTCTTCCACCTATTCTTTTGTAAAAGTTTATTGCTCAATTGCTCAAATGTTAGATCGACATTTTCACAAGTTATAGAAAAAGTTTTCATATGAAGATGGTAGGCTTTTCAATATAATTATTACCATATCCTTTTCCTCAATCTTTGTATGAATTGCTTTTAATCTATGTTGCACGGGGACCTGTACCCCCAAACAAAACCCACGTACCCGCCATCCCCGCGTTTCGGGGACTTGGGGACCCTTAGGAAACTTACCCAAATTGTTGGAGACTCCATTGGGGACTCGGGGACTTGTTGGCTGTCCCCAAGACGTTCTAGACAGATTTCAGGGACGTTCCAAACAAATTTCGAGCATGTTCTTGGCAGATTTCAGGGATTTTTTGGGCAGATTTTGGGGATATTCCGAGCATATATCTTCAGTCTTGACAATCATGGAAATTGATGATTGGACAATAAGATCATTTTTCCCATCTATCATTTTTGTATTGCATTGAATCTAAATCTGTTGTAAACGCTACAGCTCAAAACATGGATTTTTTATGGGTTTTGATTTGGGTTTTTGGGGATTTAAATATTGTATTTTCAGCAGCAAGGTTACAACAAGCAAAACTTCCATGTCAAAAAAACGAGAAATGCAACATTTCAAAGGGTTGATCCTTGTGGTTATTGCTCTTGTTTTTCTCATTTAGCTTTTACATGTTGTACATGGGTTTCCAGGGGTCATTCAATTATAGTGCTTCCACCATCCCAACCTGAAGCATTGTGAAAACAATCAGATAGTAGTGACTTCGATTGGTACTAAATGTTTGAATAAATTCCTATTCAATCACCTTCTTAATCTGAAATATGAATCTAATCTCTTTACAAAACCAAAGTGTTTTATAGTGTTTTTCAACACAGCCATAAAAATCTGCAAAACCTATTGAAGGGAATGTCTTTTAAGTTTTAACATAATCGTCATTAATAGGAAATATGAGGAAGAAAAACTGCTATTGAGACATTTCTCACTTAAGTTTCTTAAAGCTAAA
>ML779520.1:693221-723038 GCA_009831015.1 Picea engelmannii | reverse complement strand
GGACCAATTACCTCATGGAGCAAGAGCCCTTTCTGATGCAAGCCCAGACCGGTAGTGATGGAGGCTGGTATGGATGTCAGGACAAAGCTGGCTGAGAAGAAGAAGATGGGTCCTCCAGGACCATGCTCAGGTCGCTCCTGCTCACGGTACTCCATGTCTGGGACCATGTGGGCCTCGAGACATGATCTCCTAGTTATCCCTAGATATCGAGGATAACACTAACTATCATACATATATAGATCAGCAACACTAATGTCAAATGATCTACCCAAACAAACTAATTTGCTCAAGAAACTAGTCAAGAACTCACAAAATACAAAGGAGCAAGATCATCTCATGTGCAATAGACAAATCTGATTACTCTAGATTGATCCAAAATCCTCCAAAGCTTTTTTATTGAATCCAAAATTGAGAGCCTTGCAGCAACTAATTGCTCCAATACTCTCAAGAGGCAATGAGTGAAAATGAGATGGTAAGAGCAAGATGGATGAGGCAAAAATTCAGTAGCATAACTTTACATCAAAGAATGGTCCCTCAAATGAGTGAGGAGGGGCTTCTTTTATAGCTGTAGAGGCAAGGTGAGGGCATCTTGATGAGTGCCAAGTGTTGCTTCCCAAGTAAGAGAGTAAATCTCTATGAAGGGGGCGCCCCACCTAGGGTTTTAGACATGGATAGGTGAGGTGGAAGGGTGTGGGCCACATATGGGTGAGTTGTGAAGCTAGGGAGGGCGCACTAGGGAAAAGAGGAGGGCCCACAATCCAATTTTTTTCATTTCCTAAAGTTTTGAGTGTAAGGGGGGCGCCCTTTCCCCATGGGGGCGTGAGGTAGAGTGAGGGGGGGTTGTGTTAGGGGATGTAAAAGGTTATACGGTTGTTAGGTTGGGTTGGGTAGGTTAGGGAGGTGTAATCTTGCTCTTCTCCATCCTCAAACTCACCCACTAACTCTTTTTTAACAAAATTTACAAAAATGACTTAGCAATTAAAATTGTTGTTTTGACTGACTTTGACTCCGGGTGGACAAAGGCATAGCAAACTTCGTCCGACTGAGCTGAAACTTGGTCTATGGGTGTAGGGGGTGCCATTCCATTTCTTTTGAGCACAAATACCCCTATCAAAAACCCAAAGACCCAGTTTTTACAATATTTGCTCAAAAACATTTAATTAATTAAATAATTAAAATTCCAACCTTAGGAAAATTAATTAAATTTAATTAATTAAAAAAAACTTATCTAGACTCGACGAAATTCGCAAAACTTTCTACAATGTCTAGCATGGTCATTTACATCATTCCTAAACAATAGCTACCAAAGGATGAGACCATTAGAACGTCGTTCATCACTTTGGAGGAATTATTGCATGTGTGAGGGAAAAACTCATGGGAAGTCAACTAGGCTGAAAAGCCCAATTGACAACCTAAGGATAAAAAACCCTCGGTGAAAGGAACTCTCCTAATGAAAACATCCCAAGGTACCTGACCTAACTATGATCCATGCAGACTCATTACATCATTAACCCACGCAGGGGTGCGGAAATTTCGTTTACAAAAATTTTGTGTTGGAGGCATAAAATGCCCAAGTAGAACCAAAATGTCTTCAACATAGATGCATCTGATGATGCATATCTTCATGGCACATGAGTTGACCCCCTAGCTGAATAGGCAGTCAACAAGCCCTAAGCTCCTCATTTTCATCTTGCCTTGCCTTTTTTTCCAACATCCTTTGCCTTAGTCTCTATGCCAAGTGTGGAGGTATTACCTCCCTCGGACGCATCCATAACTTTGCACGCACCAAGCTCCGTATGCAAAAAACTTTCTAAAGCATTAATAGCAGGGCTTCGGCCAGACTTATAAGAAAGCTTTAACAAGTTTGCGGCCATTAACCTCGCAACTCGAGCACATAACTTGAGAAATAAGAGCCATTAAAAACAAGCCATTTCTCTATTAATGATCTATTTCGGATCAGTGTCCAGTTCTCCACGACCAAAACCGTCTCTCTCATAGATGAAGTGATAATAGTAGTTAGTTAACCTACAAAGTTATGAAAAGATTCTAAGCTCATGTGATACAGAGATGGTGTATCATGCGTGTTCTAATTGGTTGTGTTCTAAATTGGTTTTGTTCTGTTAACCTTCTCTGCTTGAATAGGATAAAAAAAGAATGAATGATCTCATCCTTCTTTATGTTCAAGGCTTGTTTGTTCTGTTAACCAATATAGGATGATGTATGTTGCTTTTTTTATTAACTTTGTTAATAGAACAAAGATCATTGCATGTTCTGTTCAACTTCCATGTACAGAAACTTTGTTACCAGAAATGGAACGAGGGGCCTCATTCCCATGGAAACAACGCTCTAGAAACTGCAACGAGACGAGAAACGTCATTTTCTACAGTTGTTCTCGTCTTTTAGCATTAAAACTGTTTCTGCAGAAACAACGAGAAACATGGATTGTTTCTGTGCATTGATCGCCTCATGTGGATGAGTTTTTCTATGCATTGTCGCTGCTTGGATGAACTTTCAATGAAATTGAGCCAGTTGAGGTTCCAACTCTACAGCCACCCGGTCGCTGCCTCCACTTTCTGTGCCACCATGGCCGCTTTTTCTTATTCAATCTGTTGGAGAGCAGCCGAGGATAATCTGCACCAGAGTAGCCTTTAAACAGGCTGCTCAAAGATTTCGAAGATGTGGAGGAATTTGAGGATGAAGCCACCCGATTCAAAATCTTAATGTCATGTGGTCAAGCAAGAGTATCGAGCCTTGTGATACAGATGGATTTGTTGACAGGATTATCTTCTGGGATTTCTCCACCTTTCTCACCTTCTTGCAGACTTCCATGTAGTCATCGAAGCCAAGGTCTCTAGTCCTCATTTCACATTTGCCTTCTGGCTCACGCTTCGCCCCCATTGCCATTGCTGAGTCCAGCATTTCTTCATTGCTGTCCCTAGTGGTCTTCCTATTATGGTTGTCATGGTTATGGGTAGAGCTTCAGATCTCTCCAACGGAGCTTTCACTACAATATAACTTCGGCCCTGGGGAGCTCAGACGATATGAGCCGAGGAGAAAATTACAATGCATATAGATGAATCGTAATTTGGCGAAGGCATGAGGTGAACCACACGGCATGGGCTAAAGCTTGCTTGAGTAAATCAATGGTGATTTTTGAGAGATAAAATTTGTTGGCAATCTAAAATATACATTTCATTATGTAATTTTTCCCATTTCATTATGTAATATTTCCCATTTCAGTGATTGATAAATGCTAGTTGAGGATTTTAGAGGTTTTGAATCATTCAAACAATCAAAACTGTAAATTGAACAAAGCATTGCTCAAAAATTGTGGATTTAGAGTTCACTGAAATCTGATTAATACATGGTACTTTAATCTACTTAATACATGGTATTTTAGATGACTCTTGAGATGACCTTGAATAATTTTCAGGGGAGGTTTCTAGTCTGTGCATAACTCATGTGTTCCCATGAACAATATCCCTCAGACTATAGAAAGACCCTGAGCATCCTATATTGTGATAGCACTTCTTGTGTGACTGTTTTGCTTCTTTTTTGGGGTCATGGACCTCATTAGTTTCCAACTTACATCATACATGTAAGAAACCTCTTGATTGAGGACAGTGAAGACACACCTTCTGATCTGATGCCATTTTAAGAAAATGGTAATCATGGCAGTTCCAAACAAACAAACAACCCAGAAGTTGCAGGATAAGGATTCCCAAGGCTAAGAAATCTTTAAGGAATATTTTTGCCCGTGCTATTGATGTTACACTCATCAAGAAGTTCAGAGTTTGTTGTTTTTTTTTCTCCTCGTTTTTTTATACAAAATTCCTCCAGACTCTGTTTCTCATTCCGTTTCTAATTTCTCGTTTCTGGTAACATAGTACATAACCAGCCGAGATCATTAATTTTTTTACATTTTTTTTTTACTTTCTCAAATTTTGAAAAAAACTGTATAGTTTTTCTATCTTGAATTTTTCAATATCTTATCATATCTATATCAAATTTGTAATTATAATCTATTATATATACATAATAATCTATTTTTAAGTTCACTTTCAAGCTAGATATCAAATTGATGTATGATAACTTTTGTTTGTAGGACAAGGAACTCAATATCTTATCATATCTATATCAAATTTGCAATTATAATCTATTATATATACATAATAATCTATTTTTAAGTTCACTTTCAAACTAGATACCAAATTAATGTATGATAACCTTTATTTGTAGGACAAGGGACTCCTCTGTACAGGGATTTGACTACTAAAATCTACTGAAATATAATACCCTACCTCTTTGGATTTGAAACTGTGACCTCCAATGAAGAATGAGGAAACACTTGTTCTTAACTATTAAATCCACTTAAGTTGTATAAACATGTTATAGTAAACACATATTCTATATATATATAGTGAATCCATCCAACTGAGATTTAAATCAAGTAAATAGCAAATGGGCATCTGCCCGGAATCCACAAAAATTAGGGCAGTTTATAATTAGATCAATGGCTTTCTGACTTAATAGGAAATAAATGAATTCAACAGAAATAGAGTTCAAACTGCTACCTGTAACGACTGCTGTTAAACCGCTCGCGTCAATTCCTTCCGTGACTTCTTCGGCTGTGGATGAGTAGGAGAAGCCCGAAGGGCCTGGCTTTCTGAAGAGCCAATTCATTTTCGTCGAGCCAATCTGTGTAATCTGGATAGTTTATCTAGAGTTTTAAGATTGTCACTAGGAAAGTATCTCAAGGGCAATGTACGACCAGCAATATCCGTTTAATCGGGATACTAAGTATCATTTATAGTTATTTTTTATTCCCACTTGACAATTATTTTGTTTTCGTAGGTTTTTTAATATTAACGAAACCCTCAACCAGACTATGCGATTGTCATTCAAATTTAGTAACTCCGATAAAGAAAAATAGATGGCAAATATGAGAAATTGGTTTCGTATATCGCTATTTTGCTCTACCTCCGTTGGTAGACGAGTGACGGAGAATATTGTGATGTGGGTGTAGCATGTTATTGTTTTATATTTATCGAGTATAAAAGGGATTAAATCTTTGAAATCTAATTTTTTTATTAGATTTTTTTTTTTAATCTATATATATATATATATATATTTTTAATAAAAAGTTGTATTAATATCGATTGTTATCTATACATTGCCAAGTATTAGTTACTTGTTCTTTCACAAAAGAGAAACCATAACAGGTGGTCGCCATTAGAGACTCAAAGTTTGACGCATCATTATGTGAGTTAAAACTGTATGAACAAAATTGACTGAACAAAATTGTATGCCCTATCAGTATGAACAAAATTGTATGGACAGTATGGAAACGGTCACTATGACCATCTAGTCTGCAACAGGAGCAATCAAAAAACATAAGCCTGCGACGAGAGCAAACAAAGAACAAAAACCTGGAGGCTTTACTCCACAGGTGAGCTCAGACAACCATGGATGTTGTAGACAGGGGTGTACTTCTGGCCACACGTTGGGCATTGTTATCGCACAGTTTGTAAACGAGAGAGATGGTTATACGATAGAGGTCCAAACTGGCGTAACAGGAACTTATCCCACGCAATGCCACCTCGATGGGAAGGTTCTTTCTCTTTAGAGAGGTGAGGCCCAGGGGAGACGTCCCTGGTGACCTGGGGTTTTGAAGAGCCAAAGGTTAAAAGGACAAAGGTAAAGTTCACCCTTCACAGGTCACCACCAAAACAGATAGTCCCGGCTAAACAACCAATAATAAAGTGAATCCCCAATGAAGAACACCTGCCTAGAACAGAGCAACAACAAACTAGCATATGCAAGCTATATTTCAATGGGTTAGTACTTCATAAGACTATCTTGGTAAATATATATGAGCAATATGGCAATAAATGTTGATGAAGTCGATGTTTATCAATAGCAATAAAAGATATAACACTTCATCAATAAATATTGGGACAGTGTGGCATTCAAGGTAACCAATCAACACTTTATTCAATTAATTCCTAAACCACCATTCAATTTCTCTTAAAACAAGACGTTGTTGCAGTAAAGATGAAATATTCAAGTGTGACGTCAAGCCCCACTGAGGGAGACGTTAGCCCCTTTTAGGGCAAATGAAGCACCAAAGGGCAAAACGTTGGCCCTCTTTGGGCCTCTCAATCATGCCACATGTGCCAACTGCCCTATCAAACTGTCACACGCTCAAGGTGACGTCATGAGCTCCTAGGTGACGTCCTGGGCCATCCAGGGAAAACGTTTCACTGGAAGTGGGTCAACCCCCCTAGGTCGGGCTCTGTCAAAGTGCCTTTGATGAAACATCCTCTTCTTCTCCGATGCAAACTCTGATCAACCATCGTCTTATCTTTGCCCCCTGATGGGGTCCCAGCATCCATCTGGTGGGCTCTTTAGCCCCATGGAGGTCCAAACTGATCATCTCCCCATGTGTACTGGTCCAAATGGTACCTGTCCATCGGGCATGGTCCTGCACATCAAAAGCTACGCCCTCCATGGGCTCATTAGTCACAGGGATAATAGCAATGTCAATCACATCTCATCATTAATATTATTAAACATATGCATAAAAACCCTGATACATCGGTCAATAGCTTAAAGACATTACAAAAACCTACAATACAAGATTAGAGAAAAAGACAAGACGTCCTATTGGGCTAGTATCCACAAGAAAAGGAAAGTCTCCAGGAAGGTTTCATCCAAGCCATGTGAGTGAGGTGATGTGGTCAGGGGATGTCCAGACATGTGGGTGAAGTGAGAGCCAGGGATGCATAGTGTTATCTGTGGGCACCTTTGTAGAAGGCGAGCTGTACCTGTCATGGATGCAATTTTTCCAAGCTCGTTCTTACCTTTATTCTTTTCTTTTATTTGTTTTTTCTTCTTCTTTTTCTTTTTATTCAAGGGCTAACCAGAGGACACTGCCTTAGCACGGTGACCAAAGCTAACAGTGTTACCCACAAGTACTTTCACAGAGATGAGAAGGCTGGCTTGTGATGAGACCCCCTTTCCCTTGGCCATGCAACCAAAGGTCACTGCCCTGGCATGGTAACTAGATGGCGGTAATGCCATACTGTTAGGTACCCATGGACCTAATAGGTTGGCTCGTGATGAGACCCCCTATCCTCTTACTAGGTCTTGTTTTGTTATTTTTCGGGTCCCTCTTGTTTCTTGCTAAGAGGCTTTTTATTGCCTTCTCGGGGATCCCTGGGCGAAACATCTCGAGGTTTCATTTTTAGGCTTTTGTCTTTTACCAGCTGCTTTTACCTTCTGGGCCTTTAGCCTCTTCTTCCCACGAGATAAGGTGCAATCCTACAAACAGGTCAACCCAATGCCCGGACAAGGGGAATGGGATAAATGAGCGAGAGATAAGATGAAACAGTGGTGCTATGATGGGAGCGGACAATGGCTTTTCAGAAATCCCCCCAGTGGCAAACCAAGACCTATGGGCACAAGCTTGCTAGGGCACCATGTCAATTTCCCCAAGCATGGTCAAGTGGGCTAATGTAAGATCCAAGCAGTTCTTAGAGATAAAAGGAATTAGATGCATATATTTAAAGGTTTCAATGATCAAAAGTGACACATACCATGATACTTGGACCAATTACCTCATGGAGAAAGAACCTATTCTAATACAAGACCAAGCCGATGGTGATGGATGATGTTGTTGCTGACAAGACAAAGCTAATGGAAGAAGAAAAGGATGGACCCTCTAGGGTCATGCCCGGGTCAATCCTGCTCTCGGTACTCCATGTCTGGGACCTGTGGACCTCGAGACATGATCTCCTAGTTATCCCTAAAAATCGGGGATAACAGGCATCAAGTCCACGCAGGAGCATCCGCTAGTGCATCGAACAGAATGTCCAGTCTTTGATCGAGGATGCGTTGTGAGTGCAACTCATCATCTTGTTTTTGCCGAATTTCAAAGATAAGCTGGAGGTGCTCTTCCGTGAGTCGATTGGCATAAAGCTGAGGTCGCTCCACTTCCTTGTCCTCGCCAGCGATCACCGTGTTCTCCTCCACCTGCCAGCTTGGGGGGATTTCCTCCTCCACCATGCAGTTGTCGTCGCCATACACCGGGTCCTGTGGATTAATTTTTGGGGGGGGCAAAAGACTAGTGGGCAAAGGAGTGTGCTCACTCGAAGGTGGCGCTTCCTCTTTAACTGGGCAATTGCCATGGATGGAGTGAGGGGTTGATGGAGGAGGCTCCGACGACCCCTAGCTATTATGCTTGGGGCTAGAGATATGAGCAGCAATGAGAGACAATTGGGAGGGGGAAAGTCTGCCACGCCTAGAGAGGGCATTGTAGTACAACACACCTCTCTTAGACTCGCCCCTTTATCTTGGCATGGAAAGCGCTCGGGAGAGCTCAAAAGAGACGAAGCGCAGGTGAAAGAGCCAAGGGAAATGTAGATAAATCTCTTGTGGGGTCGAGGGACAGAAGCGAGGTAGTGAAAGGGTAAGGAGAGAATTCGCCAAAGAGAACAATGGAGTAGATGCAGTTGCAGAGGGAAAAGGTGAGAAAACACTCAAAGGAGCCAAGGAGTAGGAGCAAATGCAGAGGGGGGATGAATGAGTTCACCAGGGTGATTGCCCGCTTAGTACACTGTGAATTGATGGATGGGCTAGCCATTAGAACCAAGGTGACGGCCTCCCTAGGCCTGGTACGTCCGGTTTGGCTTGCGTGAGGGGCCATTAACTCTGCAGGGCTGTCTAGGCGCATTACCATTACTATCTGTGGGGTGCGAGCCATTCAATAGTTATGAGCGGTGGGCTGGCGGTCGAGGTTAATAACTCCCTTGGCCGCTCCATTCCAGCTGTCCTCTAACACTGACCAGGTGGCACCCCATCCAAGGAATCTGTGTACTCTTAAGGTTTAATAAAAATAAAATAAAATAAATTTAAATTGATATTTTTTTTATTATGTTTTTGTTATTGTTTTATTATTTAAATTATGATAAATTTAAATTTAAATTGCTTCAAACTCAACTTGTAACCACTTTTGACTCAAATGTAGATGGTATAAAGATGCCTTCTCTTGACTAAGTCATTGGGGAATCATGGAAGAAACCATTTTGCAAATAAGGATATATTAAAAATAGGTGTTGTCTAAACATTGGACTTTTCGAAATTTTTCACCAATATCCCGGTGAAACAAATCTTGGTGAAATCGCCATTTTTTGTTGTTTAAATTGCATTTTTGAATGCATAAATGGATTCAACACCTGAAAAACCCTTCGAACATTCGAATTATACAGACTCAATCACTCAAATATGGAGTCCCAACAATTTGTGGTCGGATTTCAGTAAAAGTTAATTGCAAAATATACCCGTAAAAACTCCAAAAAGTCGAACGTTTAGACTAGGCATTAAAAATATTATTAATTCAAAATTTAAGGAAAAAATGTGATGTGATAAAGAATTAGAGGAAAAAAGAAAATGAAAGTGTTGTAAGGAGGTAATCAATCCTAATCTAGAAGATCAAAATTATCTCTGCGTTTTGACAAGTATAAAGAAAAAAAAAAAGCAATGCTAAGATTAGAACAAATTCTCATGAGGTTGATAGTGAAAGTGAGCGTTGGTCAATTCCTAAAAAGTCTTGGGATGAAAGAGTATGTCACCTTTGTGACATTAAGAGGGTTGAAGATGAAAAGCACTTTCTCTTATATTGTCCAACCTATACCCAGATTAGATCTCAATTTCAAAATATTTGTCACACTACCAACCTTCCTAACCTTTTAACCCAAGAAAACTATGGTGATCTTGGAAAATTTCTCTTAATGTTTTTCCAAAAACAAAATTCCAAAAAATTGCAAGTAATCCCTTACCCTCTTAAGGTGTGATGTTTGAGTGGACGTTAATCATCATCATCATAAATATTTATTAGTTTTTTTTTAAAGGTGGGAGTATAGTTTTCATTTGTAAGTCAACTTTTTTTTTTGAATTAGTTTAATTTGATGTTATAAATTTTATAAAGTTTTCTAATGTTTTAAAAAATAATTTTTATTTTTTTGAAAATTAAATTATTATTTTTTTAAATTTTACTCAATGTATTTTATGATTTATCAAATAGGTTATGAATGGGACACAACTCCCTAATTAAAAACATTTAATATGGTATTTTTTAAAAGTGCCATGTAGCAACTTTCACATGACATTATTGACTTTTGTTTATTAAAAAAATTAAAAAGATTATTATGGGTTACAAAGTGATGTTTTGATTTTAATGTGCCCAATTTTACAAATTTTTATTTTAATGTTTTAGAAGGACAAATACTTATTAACTTATTAACATGATCGATATTATGGTTAAAAACATGTGTTTCCTCCTAAGAGGTTACAAGTTCAAATCTAGAGGGGGTAGGGTATGTATACCTCTGTAGACTTTAGCACTCAAATACTTAAGCGGAGGGGGTCCCTTGTCCCACAAACAAAGGGGTCTCATACACCAATTTGGTGTCTAGCTTAGTCATGACCTTAAAACTAGATTATTATTATTATTACTATTATATAAATTTTGTATGTTCTTATGATTTCTCATTAACTTTCTCAATTTCTATATTTAGTAAGAACCAAATACTTTGTAGAGTATCCACTTATTTGTTTATTATTAAGATATTAATCTCACTTAAATTATATTATTTTTACTTTTATAATTAGTATTTATTTATTTATTTTGTTGTCAACCTATACCACGTTAGTCTTACATTATGTTACACATCTACCTCATACTAGACTATAGAATGCTCCTCTTAATGCAATAAAGTATTGTTCTCGCTTAATTGGTGCCAATAGTAAACAAAAACCGAATAGATTAAACACCTTAGATGTATATTCCTCTTCAATTTAAAAGAGAAAGATCAAGTTATACAACTTTGACCACATTTTGGATAAAAAAATAAATGTTTCTCATAAGAAAAATGCAACAAAGACCATTGTTGTAAAAACAACAAAAACACAAAATCTCATAAGAAAAATGCAACAAAGGCCATTGTTGTAAAAACAACAAAAACACAAAAAGGCAAGAAAATGCAAAATCAAAGAAATCAATAAGAAAGTGCAAAAGCAAAGAAAATGAAGATAAAGAGCCAAAGCTTATCAGGAGCATATGTAAGCATAAACAAGTGGAATATTGAAAAAATCATTAACATATGAAATATGTTGATGTTTTTATACTTAAAGAGTTAAGTGTATGTGGCGCATCAACACAAAATCACTAAGTGATAAGGTTGAGATATAATACGAAACAATAACATCTAACATGAAAGCACAAAGACACCAATAGATTGCTTAAGTTGTATCTTTTATTGTCATTACAAGAGTGTGCACAAAACTAGGTTGAGTTTGTTAACATTATGAGGAAAGGTTGTGGTTCAAGTTATGTGGAGGGACATTTATGTGGAGGGACATTGAAGGTAGAGAAAGAGATGTGAAAAATTGTGTAACTAGGACTCATTGACTGTAACCCATTCTTTAATTGAATGATTTGAAATTACAATTGTTGTATATTAAACAAAAGAAGAATGATCTAATGATTAAGAGAAATGATCCCTAATAGTGGGTCGTGGGCACTATGAGTGAGGATATTCATCATTGTGTTTCCTATAATTAGGTCAATTAAAGCATGTGTACACAACATCATACTTGATCACTCCATAGGCAGTTACACCAATCCTCTAAGTTGTGATGTGTTGCTATCATGGAACATTGAGTCGTCACTGAGGTGGTTTGCCAAATCACTTGTTGATTCATTTTTTGAGTTGATGCCAAGTAGATTGAGTGTTAGTGCTAGCTTATTAGTGCACTCAAGAGTATGGAACATTCGAATGCAACAAATAATGGGCATTGGTCATGTGACTAGGTAGCACGACCAGTTCTAAGGCTTGGGTACATTAATATTTAGGTGCATTAAGAACTAAGGAAATCTTGGCACAATCTAGAAGTGCATTGATGCATAACTCAATGTCAGATTATTGCACATACACACATACTATTCTTTTTTTCTCTCGGATTTTACTTGTCGTTTTAGGCAAAAAGAGGTTGTCAATTGTATTAATATGAAATGAGATCCTTGATAAGGGATATGCCACTATGATTTAGTAAACTTGTAGATAATTTGAATTAACTTTCATACATAAAGAAAAACGTAAAATCAAGTTTGTCTTTTTAAACGACTAAGAAGAACTTTATAAACAAAACATATGTGGTGCTTAAGTTACATTATGTTGCTAACCAATTAACTTCCAAACTTAAGGGATTTTCCTCCTCACTAGTATCATATTGACTTGGTACAAAAGTCTTTATCTGCATTACACTTATTGTCATGTTCAACTTATCATAACTCATTTTGTCTATTAAAATTCAATGCCACTTTTAAAATCATACCTCAAATATCTTTATCATCACCAACTCCATCCCTTGGATTTCAATCATTAGTTTCAATACAAAAGCACTTTTGATATTCATGTTAGATTATTTCCATTAGGTTGAAGAATGCATAGTTATTTGAATATTGCTCCCTATCTATTGTCATATTTATATTAAGTGGTTACCTCAAATATCTCTATCATCACCAACTCCATCCCTTGGATTTCAATCATTAGTTTCAATACAAAAGCACTTTTGTTATTCATGTTAGATTATTTGCATTAGGTTGAAGAATGCATAGTTATTTGAATATTGCTTCCTATCTATTGTCATCTTTATATTAAGTGGTTTTTAGCGTTATTTTTCATTATATCATAAGGAAGAAAATGTGTATTTTCTATATTTTATCTTTAATTCAACTTGCCTTTATATTAAGTGGTTTCTAGTGCTATTTCTTTGTGCAGCCTGCGTGATGGCTATCATCTTTGGTGACTTTTTGGTTCTTTTGGGACCGTGGTAGTGTATGTTTATGAGCATGGTCTATGGACTAGGTTTGCTATAAACATCTGTATGGATAAGAAGATGTAAAAATATTATATTTTCACTAATGTAATTGAACTATTTTTCTATTGGAAAAAAAAATGGTTTCTAGTGCTATTTTCTATCACATTATAAGAAAATAAAAGAAAATTGTGTGTTTTCTGTATTTTATTCTCAATTCAACTTGGAGAATTACCCATGATTAATAGATAAAAGTGTTCACTATTATATAGTAAAGATGCATGTCTAAAATCTCTTTCTCTCCCTCTATATTAAAGTGGGTCTTTGTACTAAGTTATTGTAAATGTTCTATCATTAAAACTTATATATCTATGTACTTTTCAATAATACTTTAATTAAAAGTTAATTATATTTAATTTACACTAAAATATCAATTAAATTTACATTTTAATCAAAGACTATCAATATTAGTTAACCATAAAGCACCTTGCATACACCTTAAGAGGAATTTGAGGAATTTAAAAAATAGTCCATTGAACTATTAAGTCCTAAATGCTCTCCTTTTTCAAGGACTTAATTAGCAAATGCCCTTTATTAAAAAGCTAACTAAGGTGTGTTACATTAAAATTGCATTCTTACATGTATGTGATTCTGATAATTCATATCTTTTGATTATAAGTGTTCCCTAATCAACATCAAATAAGAAATTTGTTGAAAGTTATGTGAAAATTTGTGTCATTACATTGGATTAATAATTCCATCTATCATAGAATTTAATTAATTTACGTGTAAAAATTAAAAGAATTCAAACTTTAAAATACGAGGACCCTTTATCAATCAATTAAACTTTGTTGACATAATTTATACTCCATGTACTTTTCAAAGTTTTACTATGAGGTACTTTCATAACTATTACTCTTTATCTATGTCAAATTAATATTGTGGCATGAGTGATACACTTAAGAATAGGTAATTATTAGTTCACACTATTGTCATTGTTATGAGTATATGTTTCATTTACAACACTCTTCTCTCCTTGGCTTGTTGGTTTATTTGGTTGGAAAGAAATAAGAAAATCTTTGAAAATGGTACCTCTACTATCTAGTCGATTGTCATTCAAACTCTGGGGAAACTGGATAATTTTTCAAGATCAGGCTCTCAGAAAATGAATTGTCATAGAATTTAAGTTTTCTTGTCATGCTCTGCCTAATGTTGGATGGTTTGATGGTGCAACACAAGCAAATGGTTTACTGAGTGGGGCGGGGGGAGTAATAAAATCAACAGAAAATATTATTTACAAATGGACTCTAAATTGTGGCCCATGTACAAATACAAGGGTTGAACATCTAGGCATTTGGGCGACCTTAATCTTGGCTTCACGGCTGGACTTTGAACATCTACGAGTCTTTGGAGATTCAAAAATAGTGATTGACTGGTTGAACTGCACGGGAAATTTACAAGTCATCTCTTTAGTGGGCTAGAAGGACAGAATTAAGGAATTAACAACATCTTTCAGTACACTTAGGTTTGCTCACATATTCAGGGAACAAAATTGGGAAGTAGATGCTTTATCCAAAAAGGCTCTTTAGGCTCCAGAAGGGAAGATTGTGTACAACAAATGGATTGAAGGACATGAGGGTCCTCCTCTCATTCCGCATCTCTTTTAGCTACTGCAAAATCCTTCTGTCTTTTTCAGAGTCTATATAGGTTTTTGTCTTAGCATATGGAGGTTGACTCTTACAGAGTCTTATCAGTCTTTGCGAAAGTAATGGAAGTATCCAATATAGGTTTTGATTCCTTTGTTTTTTAAGAGGAGGTTGCTCTTTTTGTACTCCCTCATATCAGGGTTGAATTTTTGTGTATGTCCTGTCAAGGCTCTTGTCTTTGAGAACACTATTATATATTAAATATAATGAGAAATTTTCTGCTGGAAAAAAGAGAGTATATGTCTCATTTACAAGGTAATGCCATAATTTTTTTAATAAAGTTTTCCAATGTTTTCAAAAAACAATTTATCAAATAGAATTTTGTATAATTTAATAATTTTAAATTTTACCTATTCCATTTTCTAATTAGTTAAAAAATGTATCAATGAAACATAAATCTTTAAGAGTATAACTTTATTTTTAAAACAAAGAAAATAAAATTACAACATTTATAAAATTTTCTAAGAGTGCCACATCTTCACATGTCATTATTGTTAACTTTTGTTTATTAAAAAAAAAAAGTTGTTGATAATTCCCCTGTGATGTTTTGATTTTAATGTGTCTCATTTTATATATATTTTTTCTTATGAAGACAAATTCCTTATTAATGCGATCAATTTAATATTTTTTTAATATTATTATAATTTCTTATTTATTTTATCAATTGCAATATTTAACCTACAATTTCTGCATTCAATTTATAGTATACAAGGCAAAACACTTTGTGATATATTCACTTGTTTCATTTTCATATTTTTATATTTCTTTGCTTGTCAATGTTATAAACTATTGTTTATAAACCATTAGTAGAGTAAGAGTTGTCAATTCAACCTCAAATTAAAAACAAAACTAAAATGGAAGTAAATCCTTTCACACTTGTATTGCGTCAAGTAAATAGGGTCTTTTAAAGTCTAAAATGAAAATGACATTTTTACACAATATTTCCCCTAATTGCTTGGGGCATTATTCAATTCATACACAGAATGTATTTTTTTTTTCCTAAGTTAAACTAATGGCGTGTTTTTTTGGTACTTTTGGCCATGTTAAAAAGAAATTTTGAGTATACAAATTGTGTGGTTTTCTAGGTCGTCATTAGATAATGGCCTTCACTTGTTAGGTTTCGTGGGATTTAAAAATGAAAAAAGGTTTGAAATTTCACAACCTTGCATCTGGAAGTTGGTAGGTTTAATTGTTCTTTGGGTAGGTGCTTGCTGATGTTGCATTGGGTGGTGCACCTCTAAAGTATGGATTGGTTTGGTTTCCACCACCGATTAGCTTTTCATTTCCTGCCTAGCCGGAAGCATTTCGGTCTGGTAGGAGGAGACCTAACTTGTTTGTCTTCTTAGTGTGTTGTGTGTGGGAAGGGACGAAGATTTAACATAAGAATTTAGTCTTATTCATTTCATTGTTCATTCATTATGGTTCACTTTTATGATCCTTATCTTTGGTGGATTTTCACTCTTTTTTAGTATGGCCTTGATGTTAGATACCTAATCATTGGGATTACGATGTCTTGTAAATATTGTTATTGAGAAATATGAAGAGTCATAGGTGAATAGGAACAATCATTGGACCCTATTGGGCTCTAAAGATGTCTTAAAATATAACCTCTATGCATCATCCAAAGGTAGGCGCTGGCGCAAGTGTTTTACTTGTTGCCTACGTAGGTTCTCACCTTCCGTTTTCAATACCTGTCCTCCAGAGATGCAACCCCTGCAAAGGGACAACAATCATAACAAAAGGAACAACAATCGTTCTGTTCAAATGAACAACAATCGTGACAAGGGAACGACAGTCGTTATATTGGGCCGAACTAATGTTGTATTAATTGAGTTGTAGTACTTGCCCAACTATCTAATTTGTCAACTCGGGGTTCGTAAACTGACGAAGCACATGCAAAGTATATGCAAGATTGAAGCGTGACTAATCTAATCTAATGTTTAAGCTACAACTGAAATTGAATCATTAATCTAACACACGACTGAAATAGAATCATTAATCTAATGCAGGAAATTGAAACACACGACTTGGAATTGAAATTAATCTAGTTGCATAAATGAAATTACTCTAAGAATGGGAAATTGCGTAAAGGAAATTAATCTAGGAATGGAGAATTGCGTAAAGGAAATTAATCTAGGAATGGCGAACTACATGAAGGAAAAGAAAATACAACATGTGAAGATTTGAATGACACAACAACATATGTGAGATCTCACCAATGAAGCAATCTTATATTACAATAATCAAATCAATCTTTATAAAAGAATAATGAAAGCATGAAAACTAAAACCATGAATCAAATCTAAGAATCCCTTTCTCTTTCGAATCCTAATGACTACTCTGATTCTAATTACATAATCTAACTGAATCCTAATTGAAGTCTCATGAAGAGAGAGAGCACTCTCTTTTATACATGAGAGCCTTGAAGATAAGATAACCATCTCATAATTACAGATCCACTTTTCTCTCAGCTACTTTCCCATTATTACAAAATATAATCCCTTCAAATCCTCACACATATCTCTCATATATCTTGGATAAGATATTCCAACCAAATATCCATGATCTTCTCCTTGGAATGGGCTTGTATTATCTCCTCAAATCTTGAAATGGTGGAGGAAATATTCGAGAAGTCCTTTTGAATTAATCCTTCACATATTCCTACACATTACAAAGCTCACACATTTTTGAGATGAAAACATGTTGATTTTCTAATATTTAATCACAAATTCCCTTTTAATACTAAAATGAATAAAGTGGAAAATAATAAGGTGAAACCCAAATGTATTTATGAAAATGATGTCATGAAAGGTTAATGGGGCAATGAAATGTGAAGAATAATGAAGGGAAAGGTGGATGAAAATAGGACATTTCTGAGCCCCAACAGACCGGTAGGAAGATGAAACCAAAGGTCATCTCAATGTATTTATATATGGCTCACATTAATAAGATTTATTCATTCATGGAGTTATTCAAGCCTAGTTTGTATCAGAGCTTTGGTGGTTTTTATAACTCCATGATCTTGCATGCTTATTGCTTCCTCCTCTCTCTTGAACGGTATTCCAAGGGTTAAACCCCATGTTAAATTGAGAATGCTCACCCTTTTGTTTCTTTGTTGCAGACTCTCTCAATGCCAAGGTTTCCTTAGGTACAAGAACTGCATCAATAACCTGTGCGCCCACTCTGATTGCATCATGAACTGCCAATATTAATTGTTTTTTTTCTTGCAATGTGTTGAATGTATTCCATAGATGGATGCTTGGGATTATTTCCTCGGGATGAATTAATGATGTTGGATTGTATGCAATGGTACAAATGATCGACATGTCTTTGTCTTAGTCTATTTGTTGGCGGACCTTCAGAGTCTGCATAACATTTGGTTTATACTTATTATAGAACACTTATGAAATGTTTACATTCCCATGCATGAATACGATTTCATCATTGTTGGTTGGTTGTTCAATAATCTTATATAGCCATCTCTCTTGTGACTTCTTCCCTAAATATAATGCATCACCAACTGATCCAAATTAAATGGGAGGCTAGACCATTTCTTAAAAGAGAGAATTGAATGGGAAGAAGACATAACAATCTTTGTGATTTGAAGATTGAAGTCATGGGAAGTGTTATCTCCAAATTCAAGGGATAACTAAGGAGATGATGTCTTGAGGCCCTTAGGTTGCAAACATGGAGTACCGAGAGACATATGATTGACAACGTCCACATGCACAGACAAAGACTCACTTCACCACCACACATCCTCGGTTAGGCATGAGGGCATTCACAACTTCAGCTTGCTTCTGAAAGACAAGGGGTCTTGCTCCATGAGGTACAAGCCAAGTGTTGTGGTAAGTGTCACTTTAATACTTGGCATTTGAGTATGTTGCATTTAAAGTTGCTTTTGATTATAGAACATATGCTTGTAAATTATGCTCTTTTCCCTGTTTTACCTTGGTGGTTGACATTGTGCCTTAGTAATTGGTCACCCTTGGGGATGGGTTTGCTACTGGGAGATCCCCTTGACGAATCATCGTGCCATTTCCGATCATACTTATCATTTTTCACACTTCATTCTTTTCACCTCCTTATCTTTTGGGATTTTCGGGTGAACTGACCCAAGAAGGGATTATACCTAATTTCATGTGAAGAAGGGGCTGAAGGCCCAGAGGGAATGTAGCTGGAAAAATACAAAATCCAAAATTATAACCTTTCAGATGCTCACCCAAAGAGGTCTTGAGAACAATGAAACATTTATGCTAAAAAATAAAAGACCTACAAGAAACAAATTCATATTATATAGACGTCCCACTTGTTGAGGGATCTACACAAGTGCGTTACAACCTTTGCTTTACCCCTATGACACTCTGTGTACCTCTCCCTTCAAGTGACATTGTGGTACTGCCTCCCAAGTCTTATATTACCCTTTTGGAGTACCCAATTGTTCTGGACTTTAATTAATTAATGGAAAATAAATGGACTTGGAAAAAGGATGCATTGAAAATGAAGGTGCAACACACCCTCTACAAAGGCACCCATAAATGATACAATACAAAACCTTGTACGTCATGAACCCCATGCCCAAAAGTCTTACCCCCATCCACTTGATCTTCTCCACATGACTTAGAGAGGGGTCCACCTAGGAAACACTCCTTGACTTGAGGAATGACTCACCCAATAGGTCACCTTGACAACCCTCCCATACCTAAACTTGTCAAATTGCATAGGGTCTTTGAGCACTTGTTTAGTTTGATGTGGTAGTTTTGATGCACATGTTTAGGTGGCTCTTGTATTAAATGTGATTTTACTTGCCATGATACATTTTACTTGAGACCCTTGGAGGGCGCACTTGTCTATCTTTGCAGGACCTTGGTTGATGGACGTTTTGAAGGAACAAGCCCAACTTAGGCCTTCATTGGGGCAGGAAGCCCACAGGTTGGATGCCATGACCCAGACTCTGGGGTTAAGACAGAGGTTAGACGTTGCCTTTGGAGGTAAGAGAGAAGACCTTGGAGTTGACACCTAACCCTATCTAGTCCAACAAATTGCCTTTGGAATCCTTACACCACACTTTTGGGGCTTAACCTCTTGACTAGGGCTAGGGTTTGGTGGTGATGATAATGATTTGATGGACACTTGGCACCTTGTGATGAGGAGGATCCCTTGCACCATGGAGAAGACCCTAGCATTTGAAGGGAAGGCCTTAGGAGGCCCAACAACTTCCTCTTATAGCTCAATGACTTGCTAAATGTGCCAAGACGTCACCCTAGAAGGAGTTGATGTCACCCTTAGGGTTTCTTTTTATGCAAATTTTATGTTAAAATAAAATTACTTTGTAAAGGGGAAAAATAAAGGGGGATGCCCCCCTTATTTTTTGGTTTACCCTAATTTTATGTGGACAAATTAATTTTGAAAGCCTAGTATAAATAAAGGCTTGAATATTTTCATTTTAAGATAACTCTCTCATGTGAGAAGAGCTACTTGGCTGAAATTTTCGCTCCTCTTGGGAAAACTTCATCTCTCTCTCTCTCTCTCTCTCTCTCTCTGGTTTATACTTGTCTTGTGGAGCTAAGTGGTGTGCTATTTCTTGGAGGTTATTCTCTTGCTACGGTGATTAAATTTTCTTGGTAAATAAGGGTTTATCTTACATGCTTCTTGGAATTCGTAAGAAAAATCTGCATATTGTTAGTTCTTCTTGTGTGTTTCATGGTTGTTCTTGGCTAGATCCTTGGGGGAATATAAGGGCATATACCCTCCACCAAGTTTTATCATTATTGTTTATTGAATAAGCCATTGTGAAGGTTGTTATAATATCCCCCGGTAGTTCCCCAATTATATTATGAATTGTAATCATGTTTTGTAGGCTGGTGAGCCAAGTATTGATAAGTTGGTGGGCTTATGTTTATTAGGCCGGAGAGCCTAAGTGTTAAGGCCAGGAGCCTGATTTTGTATATGTAATTATGCAGATCATTAATATAATATATAAACATCGCTGCGTGTCGACCAACCACGAAGAAAGAGTGATGGGGGACTAAGCTTCCACAAGGTGGGTAAGGGAAAGGGGGCTGAGAGGTTGGAAAGAGGGGCTAAGCTTAGGGGCTTAAGTCCTTGGGAATAATACTTTATTATCATTCCAAAGCTGTGTGACAAACATGTTTTTATCCTAAGTCCTGGGAGAGGCAACACGTGCATATCCAATGTGTGCAAAAGGGGACGCATACTTGATGGAGTGCATGCAGCTTCATGGGCGACATGTGTCAGCCTAGGCACATGCAATTTAACCCAAGAATTGAGCTGTGATGGGGGTTGGTTCTGCTAGTTTCCCGATCCGTTGTCTAAAACTGTGAGACCTCTGTGATCGACCTCTACTTAATTTTCTTGTCACGCATTCCTAAAAACCTGAACCGTGAAGCTGACTGGTGTATTCCCGTGAATCCTGTGGCCTCTATATTTGACCTTTGCATACCTCACACAGCTTTGAAACCCGAAACCGTGAGGCCAACCTGTGATGTTTTCACTGAGAAGCCGACACATCCTCAGTCTGTATCGTTTTACCTCTGTGTTGGGCCTCTGCATAACCATGCACATCTGAGAAACTAGTCGGGAGGGAACGACCGACCTATGTGTCCTGTGAACCCAGGTTTATCCACACTGTAAATCCAAGTTCATGCATAACTGTCTGGGTTGTTGTCATTTGTGAAACCTGAGCATACCGTAATTGTCTATGCTGTGTGTGTTATAACTGTGGGATGTTGTGGCCACGCAGTCTCTTAGCTGAGTGTCATTGCTACCATCATTCGTTCCTTGCCGAGTCTTACTGTTGTCCTCCTTGTGCTGGAACAGAGCCGAAGAAGCAGGTTGTCAGGCCTGTGTGCAACACTCTCTCCAGGTGAGAGAGGTGGTTGTGGTTGAAGAAGTAGGTTGTCAGGACTGTGGGTGACTCTCCCCAGGTGAGAGAGTGCGCAGAGGAAGTGATAACTCTTGGAAGGGGTCCTGTAGCTGCCACATAGCTTGAAGAATTATGGTCCGACATATTCTTGAAGCCCAAGGCAATGGAGGTTTAGCAGTCGAAGGAATGTCTTAGTGACGGTGAAGGTGCATACTTGTGGGGTGGGACAGGCATGTGGGGAATGAGATTCTGTGAGCAGTGGGCATAAGTGGCTCCTAGGAGAGAATCCATCCTCATAAACTGTGTGTCTTCCTATTGACCTTGCCTATCCTAGGATTCCCTTGCCTGGTGGAGCTTAGTCCCAGCTCGGGGGTGACCTATTGCTGAGAGTGATGAGCAGTGTAGTCTAAGGCTAGGAGGTTCGTGGAAGGTTTGCACGTAGTTGGTGGTGTTACGCCAGTTTAAAAGATAAGTATTAATTTTGTACTTAATTTATATGTGATGCATGTTTGTGTCTTGAAATGCTATCATGTATTCTGTTGCAAGTTTGAATTGTTGTTAATTCTATTTAAGTCTGTATGATAGTAGTAACTCCATGTTAAATGTGTTAATTTGATTTAATGCATATTCTTTATAAATATATGTTCCGCATAGTAGCGTTGCCTGATAGTGGGGTTGATGGTCGGGGATGTTACAATTGCTAGGAAGAGTAAAAAGGCTTACTCTCCTAGATTTACGTTGTTAGGGATACTTGCTCTAGGGAGTAAAAGGGATTACACCCCTAGAGAAGTGGTATATTTTTTCAAATCCTGATGGGTATTAGGCTTGTTCTTAAAGCAGTCTAAGAACAAATTCTAGTGCTAAATCCTTGAATTTTTCAAGTGCTTCTGACTTATTCCTAAGAAAACAAACTATAGTCATTCTTGTATAATCATCAACCAATAACATAAAGTATTTCTCACCTTTTAAACCCTTTGTTCTATTTGGTCCAACTAGATAAGTATGCGCAATTTCTAGTGGTATTGTTGTTGAGTATTCCTTTGATTTGAACCTAGTCTTTGTTTTCTTTCCTCTTTGACAATGCTTGCATAATGTGTTGGTTGGTTTCGTGATTTGGGGAATTTCTCTGACTGCTTCCTTTTTGCTGAATTTGACGAGGTTATCGAAGTTTATGTGACCCATTATTCTATGCCATAACCAACCTTCATCTTTCTTTCCTAGACAACACTTTTCATTTCCAATTTCACTTAATACATATATTTGCTTGAAGTCCTTGTAGTTGTTGCAATCAATTTTCCTGAACCTGCTTTTCTTATCTTGAACTTCTATGAATCGAACGTAAGTTTATGACCTTGGTCACACATTTGACTTACACTTGGAAGATTATGTTTCATATCTTCCACTAGTAGAACATTTTCTGCCTTGGTATTCTTGTTTCCAATTCTAACTGTGCCCTTTCCAATTATTCTAGTTGAGTCATCATTTCTAAAGGAGACTGATCCATATCTTTCCTTTCTTAATGTATTAGTGAAGTTGACCTGTGTTGCGATTGTTGTTTTTGTTATCACACGATTTGTAGTTGTGCAATGTTCGGCAACACAAGTATTCCAACAGAGGACGAACACCTTCAGTAACCACTCACACAACCAGATCAAATATCAACACATCGATGTTTTGACATGGTAAAACCCCTACGGGGAAACATCCATGGCCCCAACCAACACGACCACTTGGAGTAGTTTATTAAAGCAAAAGAAAAAGACTACAAAGAGATTTTACAAGAGAGTTTCTCATAATCGATCATCAGAAAATGACCCTCCATGCTCTTTACATAGAGATCATGGACCAATCGGGTGTTAAGCCACAGATCGATGGCTGTTAAGATCGAGGAGAATATGAACCATTGGATCACTCTATGTCAGGAACATATTGTGACCGTTAGATTTCCTAATTACAAATGCATACTAATGCTTACTAAAGAAACACACTTTTACCTAATGACACATTAGACCAAGTAGATCTTAACTAACTCCTAAGTGTCTAAATATCCTAACATCCCCACTTAAGAATAACTTGGGATATGATTGAAGGATTTACAACAATGACACAATTGGAGAAGGAAGGAGGAATTAGAGCCTATACCCCCTTGATGAAAACTTCTTAAACTCCTAACATTGATAGAAGTTTGGAAAAATTTTCTTTTGTAAGAGACTTTGTGAAAATGTTTGCAACTTGATCTTCTGTAGGGAAAAAGAGCACTTCAATAACTTGATCATGAATGAGATTTATGATGAAGTGCATATGTAGCTCGATGTGTTTGTTGTGTTGATGTTGAACTGGGTCTTTGGAAATCTTGATGGCACTCTGATTGTCGCACTAAAGGCTGGTTGGATGCTGCTGTTGGAATCCAAATTCTGAAAGGATCTATCGAAGCCACAAGGCTTCCTTACTTGCATTTACCACTGCTCGGTACTCTGCTTCTATTGAAGAAAGTGCAATAGCCTGTTGTTTCTTATAGGCCCAAGTGACAGGTCCTAAACCAAGGTTGAAAACATAACCTGCAATAGACTTCTGATCATTAGGCTCGTCCGCACAATCTGAATCAGTGAAACTAGCCAATAAAGGAGCCCCCCCCTGAACTATAAGGTATCCCAAACTAAACTGTACCACAGACATAGAAAAGTATCGTTTTAGCTGATTTCCAATGGCTTTCATGGGGTGCTTGTATATACCAAGCAACAAGACCAAAAACAAAGGAAAGATCAAGACGGGTATGAGTCAAGTATAAGAGGCCATCAACTAACGGATGGTACAAGACAGAATCAACTTCAGGATAAGTACATGTGGCAACAATCTTGACTCCAGACTGGAAGGGAGAAGGGGTTGGTTTACAATCTTCCATGTGAAAGCGACGAAGAAGTTCACAAGCATACTTAGATTGGGAAAGAAAAATTCCTTCATTGGTTTGCAAAACTCGGAGGCCAAGGAAATAGTGCAAAAAGCCTAAGCATGCCATTTCAAATTTATTCTTAAGGTTGGTTTTCACATGGTTTAAAAGTTTTGAGTCACTACTAGTAAGGATAAGGTCATCAACATAAATGACAAGTATTATGAGATGGCTTCCTACTTTCTTGGTATAGACATTAGGATCATAATGGCATCTAGAGAATCCAATGTCAATTAGAAAGTTGTCCATTTTGGCATACCAAGCTCGAGGAGCTTGCTTAAGACCATAAAGAGATTTCTTAAGGTGACAAACAAGGCTAGAGTCATTCTGGACATAGAAAGGAGGTTATTCCATGTAAATTTATTCTTTCAAATCCCCATGCAAGAAGGTAGCTTTAACATCCATCTGATGGACCTCCCATTTATTTGAGGTAGCAAGGGAAAGAACAAGGCGGATGGAATTCATTTTGGCTACAGGGGAAAAGGTTTCATTATAGTCAATTCCTTCAACTTGGGAAAATCCTTTGGTAACTAACCAAGCCTTGTGTCTTTCAACACTTCGATCTGATGCATACTTAGTTCTGTAGACCCATTTACACCTGACAAGTTTTCTTCCTTTTGGAAGAGGTACAATATCCCAAGTATCGTTTACCATTAAAGAATGATACTCTTCATTCATTGTTGTATCCCAATCTGGATGACTTGAAGCTTTTGCAAATGTCTCTGGATCATGAGTCTCTAAAACGTGAGCCAAAAGAGAAGAGGCTCACTGGAACTGTCAACGCATCCAACGCCGATCTGAAGGATCGCCGATAAGATCACCAGTTGTTTCTCATGTTGAACAGACCCATCTAGGAAGCGGTGGAGCTGGTGCTGGTTCAGGTTCAAAGGACTCATTTGGAGGAAGGTGAGCAAGTGGAGCTGGATTTTCATCCTCACTGTCATCATTTGAAGAAGAAACCAGAATAGGAACAAAAGAAAGCACAAATATCGAAGATGGCTCGCAGGCCGAAGAAGGCACAAACATCAAAGATGGCTCGTAGGCCGAAGAAGGCACAAACATCAAAGATGGCTCACAGGTCAAAGAAGGAAAAATCACTGAATTAGGCTCGCAGGCTAAGAGATTTTGATCAAATTTAACATCTCTTATAATAATAATTTCATTACAATGTGGTTGAAGAAGTCTATAACATTTGACATCTTTAAAATAACAAACAAATATACACTTCTCACTTTTAGGCTACAATTCTTTCCTTTTCTCATCAGGAATGCGAGCCCATGCTATACTGCCAAATACATAGAAGTGACTTACATCTGGTTTAATTTTAGTAGAAGCTTCTTCCAGTGTTATATTTTTAAGAGCCTTTGTGGGAGTGCAATTTAGTATGTAATTTTCACAGTTGATGGCTTCCGCTCAATACTTTATACTTAATCCCTTAGATTGGATCATACAATTAACCCTTTTTTTTAACGTGCAATTATTTCTCTGAGCAACACCATTTTGTTGTGGTGTATATGGAACAGTGTGTTGCATTTGGATGCCCTGTGTAGTGCAGCGAATTGTAAAATTATTGTTCACATATTCACCTCCATTATCTATTCTTAACCTTTGAATTTGATGTCTAGATTGATTTTCTACAAGGGCCTTGTAGTCCAAAAACTTGTCTAAAAATTCGCTCTTAAGTGTTAATAAGTAAACCCAAGTACGTCTGGAAAAGTCATCAATGAAAGTTAAGAAATATTTTCACCTAGAAAAATAAGGAGAAGAAAGTGGACCACACAAATCACTGTGAACAAGCTGCAAAGGGCTCGAGGCATGCCAAGAGGCACGTTTGTCAAAACTATCCCGATGATGTTTGTCAAGAACACAACCGACACAAACACCATCTCTGCATGAAACAAGAGGAAGACTAGTCACCATCTGTTGATTACATAGTTGCTACAATGAGCGATAGTTTAGATTATCAAACAACTCATGCCAAAGTTTTCTCAAGTCATCGTTATGAGCAACAAAAACTGATGGAAAAGATGATGTCCAAAGTTGTCAAACTTGTACAACCTGGTAATATCATCAGAAATTCCAGTTGCAAGAACATGCTTAGGATATTTTAGATCCTTGATTACAACTTAGTGAGGTGAAAACTCTACAGTTTTACCTTGACCTGAATGAGATATTTGATATATTGATAGAAGATTACAAGAAAGACTGGGAACACATAAGACATCATTGAAATGACCATTATTTACTTGAACTCTTCCAGATCCTACAACACTAATAGATCTATCATCACCAACAAATATTTTCTTGGTGTTACATTCATTTAGAGCATAAAATATGTCTTTATCCTTAGCCATATGATAAGATGCTCCATAATCAATAAGCCACTCATAAGAAGAAGAAGTAGAAGTTGCATTGAAGGAGAAACCAAAAGCAGAAAGTGCATGTCCATGAGAAGAAGAAGAAGAAGTAGAATCAATACTGATGTTGTGCTTCTTCATCGCTGCTTCTAAAGATGCCATCTTCTTGAAACATTTGGACTCATCATGACCATGTTTATCACGAAAGTTGCAATGTATGCCAATCTTATTATTTTAGATTTTGCTACTTTGTCACCATTAGGAGTTGCAGCTGTCTGAGTGGGTTTGGGACCCTTATGTTGCTTTTTGTTGTGGCGAGGATGTTGCTTCTTGGGATTCTTGGGTTTATCTTTCTGTTGGGCGAATAAGGTTTTGTTGGAGGTACCTACAGTGCTGATCACCCCAAGTTGTACAAGCTTATTTTGCTCTCTAATCAAAGCATCACAAAACGACTCAAGAGTGGATTTTTGACAATCTTTCCCTAGAGCCTCTCTCATGGCAAAAAAGGTAGACACAAACACAGAATATGCACTACCTAGCTTAGAAATAATAATATAGATGCAACACTCTTCCTCCATCTTTATCTCACATTATTCACATACAATTCTGAGTGTTTTAGACTTAGATAGATAGTCTTCAATGCAAGAAAAATCATTTGGACTTAAAGTCAGTATTTGGTTTTCTAACTAAGGTGCTAGAATAATATTGTGTTTACCAAACACATATTCAATCTTTTCCCAAGCTTCATTGGGGTCATCAATTTATTTAAGGTGGAACCTTAAATTAGGAGAGATGGACATTCCGATCAATCCACATGCTTCGTCACTCCTATTAGCCCATTTGACTTTCTTATCAACATCAGTGGGTTCTTTTTCCTTTCCCAAGGTAATCTGGTACAAGCCTTTACTTCTTAGTAAATCCTCCATATGGGATTTCCATTGGAAGTAGTTGGTGCGAGTAAGCAAAATATTACTGTAAGAATCCATATTAAATATGTAGATAATATGGATTTAAAACTGAAACTGATGATCTTGATGAAAATATCTCGAAAAATTAGGCGGTTTTAAAAAAAATGGCACTAAAAATGGACTTCGGATGTGAAAGTTATGCCCTTTTAAAAAAATGCATAAACTGTAACCAATAGACCACGTGGTGGTGTAAGTTGTTTTATGAAGTGACCCACTTTTATAAAAATAAGTGGGGATCACTTTCACAATGAAGTTACTTTATAAAAGAAAGTTGCATGCAAAATAAATAACTCTAAAATAAAATATTAAAGCCACTTATAGTGCTTCACTTTTATACTTGAAGTGAAATACACTTTACAATGGAGCATGAACTTTTAAAAAAAAAGTAACAAAAAGAGAGACTTGAACTCAAGACCTCTGTTGATTATTTGGGTTGGTTGTTATTGATGTCAACCCTTGAAGAAAGTCCGGTAGCGAATTTTGATAGCACAAAGTTTTGGGTAATGGACCCAAGTTTGTTTGATGTATAATGGTATGAGTTTTAATATATTTGAAAGTAAGACTATTCTATATGGATAGTGCATGGCATGCCATTTCCGGTGGTATGTGGAACGTCACATAACTCCTCACGGTTAGAGAGTTATGGCCATGTGAAGTTGGAGTTTGGGCAATGGACCCAAGTTTGTTTGATGTATAATGGTAAGTTTTAATATATTTGAAGGTAAGACTATTCTAGATGGATAGTACATGTCATGCCATTTCTGGTGGTATGTGGAATGTCACATAACTCCTCACGGTTAGAGAGTTATGACCATGAGAAGTTGGAGAACCCTCATGAGTCATCTAGAAGCCCCAAAAGATCAAAGTAGTCAAAGTGGTTGCAAAGAAGAAATTATTTAAATAATAAAGTGAAGTGATGAGTGTACTATAATTCAAAGTGGATACAAAAGAAATCATTTAAATAATAAAGTTAATGGATAAATTACTAAGTGGAAAAGTGGTTGGAAGTGGGTTAGCCCTAAAATAAGGAAAGTGGTTTAAGATGGTTGGAAGGTAACCCCTTGAGGAAGCTACATAAAAGAGTAAATAAGAGGTAAGGGTCTTTCATTTTAATCACACTTGAGCATATTGAATATCTACAAGTGACTGAGGTAACCAAATGATATCTAAGGTAAATTTCAGAGGGAAGGTGAAGTAAAGAAGGCCGAAATTCAAGGAATGATAAATTTTTTTGATGATGCTTTCTAAGGTATGTTATTTACAGGTCATCTCACCATTTTAGAAATAACTTTGTTTCTAGAATGATTCAGACCGTGAAATATGGAGGCCGTTGAGGAAACATATCCAAGTAGTTGTGATAAATTTTTGAGCTTGTGGGTCATTTTATTTTTGGAGTTACACTCCATGGAAAATAGGGCTCGTGGCTAGTCCCCAAACTAGTATAAAACAAGTGTTTCGGGTAAAAATGTCATAACTTATTCATAAAAGATCCAAATTCAGTAAGACCAAATGTATTGGTTAGAGTATAGTTTGTAATATTTTTTGTACCATTTTCAGATCCACAAAACAAAGATTCTGTGTGGGGCAATCTCTACAAGTTTGCTCTCTAGAATAAGCCATAATTCAACAAGGTATGCCATTTTTGCTATAACTCCTTTTCCGAGAGGTTCCAAGCAGTGAAACCTGGAGGAATTGCATAAAATACACAGAAGAACATTATGTACTATTTTTAGATCTTTATTCATTACAGGTACATAGTTGTGATTATTTCAAGTTAGGGTTGTTGACTAATCCAAAATTAGTCATGTGAGACTAAAGTAAAGTTTGATGAAAATGCTAGTCTCTTCTTGTTAAAGTTAAGGAAGGTTTGAAGGTATGTGATCATATACACCAGGTCTATTACAGAGTTACAAATCAGATTTGGACGATGGAATTGATGAGGGATTTTGGTTGAGGTACATGTTGGGTACATGGTTGAGACAAGTAGTTGATGAGTTGGCACATACATGAGGTGTATAGTTGATAATGTTGGTACATCTTGATGAGTCATAGTTGATGAGTAGTTGATGCATGA
>ML779520.1:633288-689467 GCA_009831015.1 Picea engelmannii | reverse complement strand
TTAGGGTTATTGGCTATTTTGAGGAAGGCACACTTGTTTGGAGAGGAGATTTTTGGCAATTTATGGTGTTTTTCTTGAAGGAAGGTTTACAACTAGGGTTTGCATGCTATTTTCTTGGTGATTTGTAAGTATTTTTCTGCAAATCTTATTGATTGAATGGTTGTAGTTTAATTTCTTGCATTTATTTATAAATATTGCTGAATCAAAACCCTAGGGGACAAACACACAAGTAGGTCATTGTCTCATGTCCCCTGATAAAAAAACCTTTTAGCCATTAAAGAAGAAGAAGAGAGCCTAGCCATTGCTACAATCTTTCTTTCTTCTTCCCTTAAGCTAGTCGTACCTTTAAACTTCAAGAGGAAGAGGACATCCCAGGCCTAGGTTATCTACACCTAGGGCCATTTTTCTTTTAGGGTTTGATGAAAGATCCTTGCCTTTGCAACACTCTCCCTCTTTAAACTCTCTGTTCTTGATTTTACTTGTCTTTGAGCTAGCTGATTGCCGGGAAGGAGGAGAGAGCATGAGGCCTTGCTTAAGCAACACTGGAGTGAGCCTCTCTCCCCTAGGGTTCTGTCTTTAAGGCCCTGCTATTGCAGCACCTTGAAACCTTTCCCTCTTGTCCTTTGAATCTCATCCCCTTCAACTTGTGCGTCCTTCACCTTTTGGCTCCATAACCCTAGGCACTGATCTTTAGCCTCCAACGTTGAAGTGAAAGTGATTAAAACAACTCTCAAACTCTTATAAATTGAAACCCTAACTAACTACTAACCCTAAAAAAGATGATGTCATCCTTGGTTATTCCATCTTGACGCAACAAGTTCTCTTTATAGGAAATTGGATGATGGTTTAAAGCATTTATTGAATAAGGGATTGATTTGACACATTGATTGCTATAACATCTTGATATTTATTGGTGAAGTAACATTGTTTCATTGCTATATTAACAAACATTGACTTCGTCAATATTTATTGTTGCAATTGCTTATACATTGATATCAGATAGTCTATTGAAGTACTAACCCATTGAATCATAAGCTTGCATATATATATATTGGTTTTTTTTGTTCTGGGCAGGTGTTCTTCTTTAGGCCTACACTTCATTATTGGTTGTTTAGCTAGACTATCTGTTTTGGTGGTGACCTGTGAAGGGGGAACTTTACTTTGACTTTTAAACCTTTGCCTCTTCAAAACTCCAGGTTGTCGGGGATGTCTCCCCTGGGCCTAACATCCCTAAAGAGAAAGAACCTCCCCATCGTGGTGACATTGGGTGGGATAGGTTCCTGTTACGCTAGTTTGGCCTTCTACTTCATAGCCATTTGACCTAGCTACAAACTGTGCGATAACATTTTGGCGATGTTGCTGGGGAACACTGAGTCAATTCTCCTCAAACGACAAATCTTTTCGGTAAGCCTTGCCTCAGAGACCTTTTCTTACAAGATTACCTGGCGACTCCACTAGGGTGTTTTCCCTTATCCTTTGATAGTTTCAGGCAAATTCTCTAGCGAATCCACTAATATTTCTCAGGGTGCCACCTTACTTTCTGTGATATTTCCAGGTTATGGGATCATGGCACACTAGGAACAAATGTATCTGAGTATTGATTTCATAAGTTTTCAGGGATACCCAAATTACTTTGATACAAAATGGCTAAACAACTCTCCAACATTTTTGGGCCTCCCAACTCCTCACATCGTAAATTTTTTGGAGTATTTGAGCGAGATAAAGTTGGGGGGAGAGGATGCTCTTATAAAATTGTTCTTACTCACCCTGCCATCCTACTTACAAGATCATTTTAAGAGTTGTTGCAAGGACAAGTGTATATCATCTTTCATACACCTCATCAATAGGTTTATAGACCTTACTAAGCCAGATTACCAAACGTATGAAGATGTCCTTCAAAACCTCATGGTAGCCTTAGACCACAAAGGATTCACCATTGAGATTGTAGAAAATCTCAGGAAAGCATATCATGATCAATACCAAGAATCCTTTGATATAAGAGATGAGGTTTATGAAGACCATTATCAACCCCTTGAGGAGGAGAAAGACCTCTCCCATAATCCAATAGAATGCCACAAATATATAACTAGAGACGTGAATTATGAGGATGAAGCACCAGTAATCGCTCCTCAGTTTAATGAAGCTCTCCAAGATCCTGTCCCTCCTACACAAGATGAAGAGAATGAGGTAAGTCATTTTCCTTTCCAGTTTTTTGATGATACCTTGTTCTATGACTCAGAGAGTGAAGAAGAAATGGAACCCTTGGACAAGCTAGATCCCCTATGTCTCAAGACTGAAGATGTAGAGGCAAATATTCCACTTGATGAAGCTATCCAAATACTTGAGGCTCTTGCACAGGAAGGATTAAGCGAGGTGAATTATTCCCCCTTCCAAGTTTTTAGTGGTTCTTTACCTTATGACACAGAGAGTACAGAAGTATTGGATGTTTTGACTCCTCCATGTTATGATATTGATACTGACATAGCTGATTTTGACAAGTTCATACATGTTGGGAGACGTAGGTGGGATGTGGTTAGTTACGATATGGAGCCCATCTATGACATAAAGAGTCATCTCCGAGTGTTTCCTTTGCAGTTATCACAACAAGCTCTTGACCAGTGGCAACAAGGAGATGAGATTTTTACTGGCTCCCCACAAACACCCAAGGTTGTCCGAATACAGTATTTGCCTGATGATTTTCGGTCTTACCTTGAGGAATTTGATGAGTACTCCTCCGAGCACTTAGATTTACCCTATGAAGATGACTATCAACCGCCACTATGCTCGGATTTTGATAGGAGTAAAAACATTGTTTGCCTTAAGAAGGATTCTCATGACCTTTTTCTCCAGCTACCTGTTATTACTTTGTCATGCCTTTCCATTAAAGGTGTAGTTGGGAAGTATATTTTTAATGTTGAGTTTCCTCTTAGGAAAACCCTAGACTCCAAGGGTTGGTTGGGTATGGCAAGTTTGAGTCAGTTATCCCAGTTTTTTGACTTTCCCTTGATAGCTTGCCAGTCGTCTGCTAGATCTTTGTCGATCCCTTCCTCGACTTCAGAGTGTGAGGATGTCCTAGGTAGCCAGTTTGTAGGCCCTTTGAGTCAGTTTTATGAACCTTGCTTTTTTCATGACCCTTTCTTGAAGTGGATTGAGTACTTTCCTCAGATATGGACTTGGCAGTATTTTATCCCTCCCACCTGCCTCCATGAGTTAGACTTTGAGATACCCGATGATATGATATACATTATAACTCACGACATTTTTGCGCTTGATTTATCACTATTTTGGTTTATGATGAAGCATAAAGACAGGTATCATGGGACATTGTTGTATTGGCTTCACTGGTTGTTTGACTACACCAACATCCAGCCAACAGGTAAGTACAGGTAAGTATTTCACTTTTTATTCGCATTTATGATTGCTTTATATATATGTCTATATATGTTGGGGTGGCATTACCGCCCCATTTTTGTTACTAATTCCCCTATCAAGTTGAGAAGGTCTGCAGGTCATGCCAGAAATGCTGAGGTTCTCATGCGCTCTACGGTGAGCACATGTCCCCGAGTTGGAGCCAGATGTTATCCCCGATTTCTAGGGATAACTAGGAGATCATGTCTCGAGGCCCACAGGTACTAGACATGGAGTACCGAGAGAAAGATTGACCTGAGTAGGGACCTAGAGGGTCCATCCTTTTCTTCTTTCATCAGATTTGTCTTATCAGCAACAACAACATCCATCACCATCGGCTTGGTCTTGTATCGGAGAAGGCTCTTGCTCCATGAGGTAAATGGTCCAGGTATCATGGTATGTGTCACTTTTGATCATTATAACCTTTGGATATATGCATCTGACTCCTTTTATCTCTAACAACTGCTTGGATCTTACATTAACCCACTTGACCATTTTTGGGGAGATTGATAGGGTGTCCTAGCAAGCCTGTACCCATGGGTTTTGGTTTGCCATCGGGGGATTTTTGAAGAGACATCGTCCGCTCCCACCATACCACCACTTTTTCATCTTATCTCCTGCTCATTTATCCCATTCCCCTTGTTCGGGCATTGGATTGACATGTTTGTAGGGTTGCACCTTATCTCGTGGGAAGAAGGGGCTAAAGGCCTAGAAGGTAAAAACAAATGGTAAAAGATAAAATCCTAGAAATGAAACCTTGTGATGCCTCACCCAAGGATCCCCAAGAAGGCAATAAAAAGCCTCTCAGCAAGAAACAAGAGGGACCCGGAAAATAATAAACAAGACCTAGCCAAGAGGATAGGGGGTCTCATCAAGAGCCATCCTATTAGGTTCATGGGTACCTAACAGTATGATATTGCCACTATCTGGTTACCACGTCAGGGTAGTGACCTTTGGTTGCATGACCAAGGGAAAGGGGGTCTCATCAGGAGCCAACCTTCTCATCTCTGTGAAAGTACTTGTGGGTAACACTGTCAGCTCTGGTCACCATGCCAAGGCAGTTTCCTTCGGTTAGACCTTGAATAAAAAGAAAAAGAAGAAGAAAAAACAAATAAAGAAAGAATAAAGGCAAGAATGGGCTTGGAAAAAATTGCATCCGTGACGGGTACAACTCGCCTTCTATAAAGGCACCCACAGATAACATTATGCATCCCTGGCTCTAACTCTACCCACTTGTCTGGACATCCCCTAGCCACATCACCTCATTTACATGGCTTGGATGAAACCATCCTGGGAACTTCTCTTCTCCTGTGGATACTAGCCCAATAAGATGTCTTGTCCTTTTCTTCGATCTTGTATTGTGGATTTTTGTAATGTCTTTGAGCTGTTGAACGATGTATCAGGGTTTTTATGCACATGTTTGATAAATATTGATGATGAAATGTGATTGACATTGCTATGATCCCTGTGACTAATGAGCCCATGGAGGGCGTAGTTTTTGATGTGCAGGACCATGCCCGATGGATAGGTACCACTTGGACCGGTACACATGGGAAGATGATTAGTTCGGACCTCCATGGGGATGAAAATCCCATCAGATGGTTGCTGAGACCCCGTCAGAGGGGCAGAGACAAGATAGTGTTTGACCGAGGTTTTGCACTGGAGAAGAAGAGGAAGTTTCACTAGAGGCACTTTGGCAGAGCTTGGCCTAGGGGGAATGACCCCTTTTTAGTGGAACATTGGCCTTGGAAGGCTCAAATTGTCCCCATCCTTACGATGACGTCATCCAGCTTCATGGTCATTCTTGGAGGCAGACTGGGCAGCAGTGGCACGTGTGGCATGTTTGAGAAGCCCCTGGGGGGCTAACGTTTTGCTCTTGGATGTCTCATTTGCCCTAAAAGGGGCTAGCGCCTCCCTTGAAGGGGATTTTACCTTTATTACAGCTCAGTTAGGGTTTTAATTTGACAATTTAATGTAAAAGCAATATTATGGTTTTGTCGGCCATTTTTTATGACCTAAAATTAATTAAGGTCATTGATACACTATATATTGAGGAGTTTTAGCTTCATTTTGACATAACTCATCACTCACTCTCCTAGTGAGGTCTGATTTTTGTGCCCTATTAGGGTTATTGGCTATTTTGAGGAAGCACACTTGTTTGGAGAGGAGATTTTTGGCAATTTATGGTGTTTTTCTTGAAGGAAGGTTTACAACTAGGGTTTGCATGCTATTTTCTTGGTGATTTGTAAGTATTTTTCTGCAAAAAATATTTATTGAATGGTTGTAGTTTAATTTCTTGCATTTATTTATAAATATTGTTGAATCAAAACCCTAGGGGACAAACATGCAAGTAGGTCGTTGTCTCATGTCCCCTGATAAAAAAACATTTTAGCCGTTGAAGAAGAAGAAGAGAGCCTAGCGATTGCTACACTCTTTCTTTCTTCTTCCCTTAAGCTAGTTGTACCTTTAAACTTCAAGAGGAAGAGGACGTCCCAGGCCTAGGTTATCTACACCTAGGGTCATTTTTCTTTTAGGGTTTGATGAAAGATCCTTGCCTTTTCAACACTCTCCCTCTTTGTTATCCACAATTTTGGTCATCCTGATGATGTTATGATGATGTCATGATGATGGAAAATCAAGCTCTTCAATAAGAATACTTTCCTGAGAAAAGTTGCACTTGTCTGCTTCCAGAAACTATATTTTTCAAGAAGTTCGCAGGCTGCCTATATACTTGCCTGCGATAATTCCTAATTCTCGCAGGCTGCATTAAGATAGGGTGCGAATAGTTCGCACTGTAACAAAGGCCAGGGTGCGAACATCTTCTTAAAGAGGAAAAAGATGAAGTTCTCGAGCCTTCTAGAAGAGAATCTTCGAGAAGAATGAGTTGGATAGTGAATGGTTGTTCAAGTGCTGGCATTCCAGATATCTTGGGATCATTTCCTATCCAAGTAACTAAATTATCTTCTCCTATATATTGAGGAGATTACTCATTGGAGAGGTTAGAAGCAAGCTAGCAAGAGATTGATCGGAGAATTGTTGAAAGCCTGTATGAAGGACTGATGCTACAACAGCAAGAGACTACAGAAAGGTCATCACAAGTGGTTGATTTTCTTCATGCATGAGCAAGCGTGTGTGTCAGAGCTAGGAGCCATCGAAAGGAGACCTATGACATCAAGGCTCAGGTTGTAAGTTTCACTTTCAATTAATTCAATACAGTAATATGTCCCTTTCCCGTAAAGATGATGTCTCTTTATTACATAATTCCTTGATCATATGTATAGACTAGATATTGAATATATTAATCTGCCTATATTCCGATTGGTTTGTACTGCTGTGATCTGAACGGTGCAAGAGCATTGGAGTAAAKCTTGGAACAATAGAGACCTAAGGAAAGCGTTCACAAGGTATGTCTCTAATCCTTATCTCTTAGTTCATTCAATAGGCTAGATCTAGGGAAAGTGTAGTATTCTGTTCTATTTTGTTCTAGATCCGGGTGGATCTAGGGAGATYGGTTCGTGTCCGCACTTACGGATTAATCCTGAAACACTCTTTAAACTCTCTTGTCTTGATTTTACTTGTCTTTGAGCTAGATGATTGTCGAGAAGGAGGAGAGAGAACTTTGCCTTGCTTAAGCAACATCAGAGTGAGACTCTCTCCCCTAGGGTTTTTTTTTAAGGCCCTGCTAATTCAGCACCTTGAAACCTTTCCCTCTTGTCCATTGCATCTCATCCCCTTCAACTTGTGCATCCTTCACCTTTTGACTCCATAACCTTAGGCACTGATCTTTAGCCTCCAACGTTGAAGTGAAAGTGATTAAAACAACTCTCAAACTCTTACAAATTGAAACTCTAACTAACTACTAACCCTAAAAAAGCTAACGTCATCCTTGGTTATTCCATCTTGATGCAACAAGTTCTCTTTATAGGCAATTGGATGATGGTTTAAAGCATTTATTGAATAAGGGATTGATTTGACACATTGATTGCTATAACATCTTGATATTTATTGGTGATGTAACATTATTTCATTGCTATATTAACAAACATTGACTTCGTCAATATTTATTGTCGCAATTGCTTATACATTGATATCATATAGTCTATTGAAGTACTAACCCATTGAATCATAAGCTTGCATATATATATTGGTTTTCTTTGTTCCAGGTAGGTGTTCTTCTTTAGGTCTACACTTCATTATTGGCTATTTAGCCGGACTATCTATTTTGGTGGTGACCTGTGAAGGGGGAACTTTACTTTGACTTTTAAATCTTTGCCTCTTCAAAACTCCAGGTTGCCGGGGACGTCTCCCCTGGGCCTAACCTCCCTAAAGAGAAATAACCTCCCCATCGTGGTGACATTGGGTGGGATAGGTTCCTGTTACGCCAGTTTGGCCTTCTACTTCATAGCCATTTGACCTAGCTACAAACTGTGTGATAACAAGTATTATATTTGGCTATCAGTCGTTATAGGATATGGTAGTTCAAAAAGGGAAAAGACTGCAACCAAGAAGGAATTGAAGAAGAATAAAAAAATAGCAATGGATTTCATTTGGGAAGGATTACCTAATCCGACAAGAGAAAATGTTGGTAAATGTTCGTCAACCAAAGAACTTTGGGATAAGTTACATGATATATATTATTCACCCATCACATGTTCATAAAATGCCAAAGAAGATGCAGGTATAGATCAAGAAGAAATATGTTCACCATTTCAAACATATTCAAAAGATGAAGAGTACATAATCAACAGAGGTATGTTGTTTTTCTTTAATTGTGAAAAACATGGACATCTTGAAATAGAATGCCATGAGACCGATTTTTTTTTTGAAAAGGAAGACAATTATGAAGAAGAATTGATTAGTGCTTTAGGTGAACTAAGAAAATAAAGAGAAGAAAACAAGTCACTCAAGAAGGAATTGAAGAAACAAAAGGAAAGTGCTCACATTTTTCAAGAAGCCCAACAGGTCATCAAGAACTTAAGAACTCAGCTAGAAGAAGCCAGAAAGATTGAAGAAAATCTTAAAGATCAAAAACAATATTTGGAAGCCAACATAGCAACACAGAAGAAAGAAGCATAAATGAGAGATAAGATATTGACATATCATATCAAGGAAAGAACTAACCATCTAAACCAGCTTGAGTCAGAGTTTGGTCAAGAAGAGAAAGTACTTGAAGAAGAAATAATCACATTAAAAATTCAGCTTGAAGAAGCGAAGAGAATAGAAGAAGTCATGAAGTCTCAGATATTAAAGAAAGAAGAAGAGGTCGAGAATCTTGAAGAAGAAGTTGTCACATTGAGAAGTAAAATCATCAAGCTCAAAAAGAACTTTGAAGAGATAGAAACATCTGTATCGGTTGTAGAGAATGAAGAGAAGCACTCTAGGATGCTAGAAAATAAGAATGAAGAAAAGTGCAAGAGTTATGTAGAAATACTCAAAGGAAGGAATCATGGTCAAACAGAATCTAAGAAACTATTAAGGGTACATCTTCAAGAATACCATCCATGTTCAAGCCAATATGAAGCCAATCATGATCATTATCAGTCAAGGCAGAAATTCAGAAGGACTATGCCACAAAGAAGATCATTCATTCCCAGGTATGAAAATTTATTTTATGGTCATTGTTTTTATTTTACTAATTTTGGACATAAGGTTGCAGATTGCAGGGATTATAAAATAAATGTTCAAGCAAGAAATGCCTATGTGGCCCCATGTTGACACAGGGGCAGACCCAAGGTTCAACTCTAACAACGCACCAACAAACCCTAACTAGTGGCCCTTATGGTAGCACCTGTAAAGCATATGAAGTCTCACCTGAAGTAGCAATAGGGGGGTTACAAGACATAGGTGTCTACAACCAGAGGAAATGCAAGATGATTCCAGAACAACGACGTAATATAATCTAGGTATTCTTAATAGTATTATGCTTAACTTCGTGGAATAGGTTATATCTTCTCATCTTCAAGAAGAAAAATAACAGTGCAATAGTAGTATAAAAGACAATAAATAACAAAGCATCAACCACATGGAACAACCATATTTTACGTGGTTCACCCTCTCCCTAGGGATACGTCCACAGAATTGTGTTTATTGATTAAGTGGATGAAAATATACAGTTCTATCTGCGCACCCAACTGCAGAGTAGATCTTTGCACCCAGCTAAAGTCCCAAAAATACAATAATATTCTAAAACTTCATACTTCTACCTCTGAACATCATTATCCCCCTCTCTTACTCTTCTAGACCTCTATTTATCATTGCATAACTCTTAGAAACCCTAGACCGAAGTACAGGTGCCAAAACCCTAGGTCCACATAACCTACATTTTAAGGACTTCGTCGACCTGTACTTCCTTATTCTTTGTGAGGTGCTCCAAAGCACCCATTAATGTCTTCTTCCGCTTGCTAACTTGTCCATGGTCTATCTTCTTTGTTGCTTGGTCTTCCTTGATCTTCTCTTTCAATGACTTGATTTCCTTTACTTCATTCCTTCTTTTATGCTTCTTTAACCACTTCGACCCCCACACACTTCATACTTTGTCTTTCCTCTTCCTTAATCTTCGCTTTCTTCCTTAATATGTGACTAAGGGCCAACACCCCATGTAACACTGAATGTTACAAATGTCATAACTATGGACACATAGCTAGTGATTGTAGAAGCATGATCGATACTTCCATGAAAGATAACACTGATATCAGATATAATAAAGTATAGATAAGAAAACACGAAGAACAAGTGAACAAAGACCAGGTCCTAGAGATCACAAGATTGGCAAGAAAACGAGATGAAGAAAATTATATAGAGAAAAATAAAGATTTCAGATACAAAAATGTTTGGAAAATAACTGAAAAAAAAGAAGGACAAGTAAATAAGGAACATGTTCAAGAGATTGTACTTTCATGCATTGTAGTGAAAGATGAATCCACAAACAGAAAGAAATAAGTTAGAGCTCAGAGAGATGATGAATCTAACAATGAAGATGATGATGAATACACATCAGAGAAGGAATTGTTCTGAGCCATCCAACTTAGAGACTCCTAGGTAATATGAATATTAGACAGGGGGAGTCTATGCGATAGCTATGACAGACCAAAGAACCATCCTTCGAGAAACTTGTAGAGTTTGAGTAGACAGATCCAGAGAAATCAGTAGTGCAGTAGAGTCTTGGACAGTATGGACAAAGATGGATTCGTAAGAACACTTAGCAGGTTTGGACATATATATGACAGTGGACGAGAGCATGGATTCTGTTAGCACTTGGTAAATTTCCTAGAGGTTGAAACAGAAGAAATCTACAAAGGTAACTTTATCCAACCACTTTTAAAGTTGGGATCTAGCCCTTCCAGCTTCAGAGAGGGATCTCTCTATAAGATTTAGCTTTGTTTCTAACTTTAGATATTAGGCTAGGTAAAGAAATAGGTCGTTTTTGTTGTAAGAGTGTTTTAGGAATTGGTTGAAACAGTCTACACATCCATTGGGCTATGGGGTCTGCGTTTAAATAAAATGTGAAATACAACCAGAAACGTGAAGGAAGACTTCCACAAGGAGAGATAATATACTCACTAGATCTTTTAGTATCTTAAATGATGCACATAAGAAAAGATGAGAAAGATAAATTCAACTAAGAAGCAGTTAAGAATTCCTTAATTGAAAACACCAGAAGATAAACACTAAAATCTTTCGAGTCAGAAACAGGGTATCCAAGATAAATCCTACAACATTTGTTACTCTTAAAGATTAGTTTCATAAAACAATATGATCACAAAGCAAGAATAACATTCAACTCAGAGAATAAACATCACCAGTGAATACATGCAAGAATCCTGTAAAAGTGCCTCCTTTTTATTAATGGCCGATCTCTTCAAAAATGCTACAGTCTTATAGCATCAGGGTGTGAATATGAACAACCCTCAATACTTCGAAAGGTGAAGTATTTATAACTCAAATTACAAACGTTCCTGTCATAAATGATCAGGACGTGCTAATTCTATTTTTAGCCTAACTAATTTAACAAATCTCCTAAATTTCGGAACTGCTTGATGAMTTGGTGAAACTGCATGYTGAATTTCTGGGTAGACYGTTGATGAAGCCTTCGCATGACCTCATCTGTCTGGACAGGTGACTGGACCTGGACAACTCATCTRCTAATCGASCAGGTCGCAGAGTTCTTCCCATCTGAGATGACTAGGCACAGTGACTTTGAGCAGTCTTCGATACACTTCGTCCATTTCTGTATACTTGGCAAATGTAGGCTTAGTGAGGAATATGTAAAGAAACTCATGTTGGATACTGATGTCCAACTGAAGGGCATCCAGGAATTCTTTGCCAGTGATGCTCCCTTGTATGCCTGCAAACTTTGAACTGTCCTTGGACACCTCAGCCAATATCTTCTTGTAATCCGGAAGTGTCATCAGTTTATCATTAATAACCTTCAGACCAGGTAGACCTTTCTTTTGGAGAGCCTCAATCTTATTGAAGAACCTTTGTACCCCCTGGTCCATGATTTGAACCTTTTCTTCCGGTTGAAGCATTAGTCCTCGCTTGGTCAAAACTCTTTTGACTTCAAGGATGGTCTCTGTTCTGTCTTCGATCTTCAACTCTTCTAGCTCTTCTCTGGTCTTAGAATTGAAGAACTTGATGATATCATTCGCCTGTGTTGGCCTCTCCCCCAATTCTACTCTGATCTTCTCAATAGCCTGTTTGCTCCTCTGGACCAACTCATTCTGCTCAAACATGATTTGGATCATGGGCCATATCTCATTTATGGACTTTGTGATGTCTGTCCATACATTCTCTTTGACCTCAGCCAAAGTCTTCCCTGCCACTGTTTGCTTTTGGAGCTGCTATAGCTCCTTCTTGAGCTACTCAGTTACCTGCTTTTCCTTGGAGAGACTGGTCTGGAAGGAAGTTTTGAGTTCCTGGAGGTTCTCAACTTCCTTTTTAAGCCTGCTGATCTCTGTCTCCTGCAGGTTCATATTTTCAATGGATTTGGCCAGGTCGGCTGTCTTCTCTTGGGATGTCATTGGGATGGTGGACAAGACTGTTGTCACTGCTGCTGTGCTTGCTCCTGAAATCAGAATGGCACTCAATGGAATGACTTCCATTGGCTTCAACTGCTCTTTCTCTTTCAATAATCTCTCCATTTCAGCTTCCATTTCTTTGAGCTGTGCATTCTGCTCCATGAGCAGCTTGAGCATTTCGTCCTTTTCGCCTTGTTTCTCTGCTATCTCCTTCGCTTGTGAGTACTCTGTGGGTGGGAGCTTCAGTTGTTTCCTCAAGGAGGCGATGTTTGCATTCTTCTTCTTTATCATCTCCTCTACAGCTTTGACGTTCGAAGGATCATAGCCGATCTTGAGGACCAGCTCCTCCAAAGTCTTGATTCTATTGTCCTTCGCAAAGGACGATATTTTCTCCAGCTTGAGCTGTGTTTGAGCATTGTTCAGTGATACTTGTAATTTTGCTGCAGAAGTGGAAGCATGTGCCAACGTATGGAACACCATTTCCCCTGTCTGTTTGTGTAGATCCATCTGATCTGCTGGATGCACGTCCTTCGTCTGGAATTCGAAGGTGGCCCTCTTGTAGTCTGTGATTACCTTGGGGTCTGGTACCTACGCCTGGAGGAAGGCCATGTGCATCTTGCCCTTTTCTGTGTCAAATGTCGAAAGCATCCTATGCTGCACAGTCGACGTCTGCTTTCGAAATTGAGCATAAGTACTGCTGGTAAGGGTCTGATTCTTTTTCTTAATCAACTCGTACTTCTCGAAAATGCTCAACTTGGGCCCAGTCTTGCCCGGCTGAGTGTCCAGTGGGGAGTCTAAGGATTTATTTGGCACTGCTGGGGTGATGTCCTTATGTAGGCTTGAGCCGAAAGGTGGAATGACAGACTTGACCACTATGGTAGGCGAGGCTTCTTTGTCCTTCGTAGGGCCGAGAACTGTGGTTGTCTTGGGCCTCTTAGTATGCAACTGGAACTCTTCAGACGATACCTCCGTGACATGCGGAGATAACTCATGTCGAGGCCTTTTTTCCTTAGGGACCTGTGGCGTGGTAGTTGGTGGAACAGTGGTCGGGGGAACCTGCTATTCCACTTCGACCAAGGTGTTAGGCACCCACATAGTCTGATTGGCGAATTTCTCAATTTCGGCCTTAGCTTCGTGAACGTACGAGATGTTTTTGTTCTTCACCCGCATTTCTGAGATGATCCCGCAAGGATCATAATGCCATGGGAAGCTTAAGAAAAACTTCATCTCTTTCAACATCCGGTCCTCTTCTTCTCCGGTGCCGCGACTGTTGTAGATGAAGGAGCCAATCTGCCCCTTGATTCTAAGATGCTGCTTTTTCTTCAAGGATACAAAATGGATGTCATCTGAATTCATGATCTGTCTTATATACTCTAACGCAAAGATTCTTACCGGCACACATTTGGGCAGCTTGTAGGGTTCCAACTCGCACCCGAATACTCTAATCTCGATGTGGTTTTGATACAGGTACCAATCCCCGGTCTTTGTATTGTCCGAGAGATACAAGATTCTTCGGACTTCGTCGTTTATTCGAGGCTCGGGCCTGCCGCTTAACATGCTTACCACAGGGTGGTAGAACAGATCGATGAATGCCTTGAAGCTATATTCTGTGGAGTTATGCTTCAGCAAAGAGGTCCATGCTGTGACTGGCTGAGGCCTTCCATCTGCGTCCATTTTCTGCATGGAAAAACTAAATTTATTTGCTTGAAAGTAGACAAACATGTATGCCAGTATAGATGAGTATCTGAACATGCCTTCCGTGCCAAAATTCATGAACTGTTCGTGAATATTGTCTGCCAAGAAGGTACTGAAATCAAACTGGGTGGTGGGATTTTCATGAGTGGAGAAAATGGATAGAAAACCTAGAATGGGCTCATCTACCCACTGGTCGGAATAATACCCTAACAAAGCACAAAGGGAGGAAATGACCTGGTTTCCCTTGGTGGAGAACATGGACGATGGGTAAAGGGGATTTGTGGAAGGGAATTGAGCGGAGGTGGGAAGGAAAAGCTCGAATATTTGAGCTCTCTGGGGAAAAGTCATCTTCTGATACAACTCTGTAAGGATTTCCAGGTTGAAAGGAGACGCAGAGTCGGCACGGGGAATTTGCATCATCTGGTCTATGTCTTCAGGCGTGATGAGGAACAAGGTGTCTCTAGATGAGGATATGACAACTCTCTGTTCGGGAATATAGTGAGCTTGGCATTTAAGTGCAAACTCGGGAAAATGGTGGATCTGGGGAAAAAGGTAAAGGGGTAAATTGGACTCCCAGAGTCCAATTTCATCGCTCTGGTCCAGGAAAACCTCCCTGAGCCATGAATGGAGGTCTGAGAAATCGAAATTGCATTTGGTATCTGCGATCATTCTATATTTGTCGACCAGTGGGATCTTGTCCAGGTCGATAGGAGGCAGGAGAAAAGGATTCTCCTCTCCTTCTGCTTGTCTGGGCTTTGGCGCCATTTTTGCAACAGTACCTGCAATAAACACGAAGTTAGTGGGGTCGACTGACTGTGGATGAGGGCGACGAAATGTAACGGAGGAGTAAGCTGTGAGTTTCTCTGGTGCGATGAGTAAACAACGAAAGTAGGGGGAAAACAATAGTTTTATTTAAAAATAGGGTCGGTTGGGCACGAGAGACAGGTCAGCTGGATAACGGATAGGTTATCCAGTAATAAATGGACAACGGGCCACTTGGGGGTTAGATGGAAGATGATGGTGACTGAAAAATATGAACGGGTGATGTGCCAGCTAGGGATTGGAGGTAAAAGTCGCAATAAGGGGTTGGTCATGAGTGAAAGGGGGTAGGGGACTGACAACAGTTATGGGATGGGACATAACTCAGGAACAAGTGGAACAAGTGGAAGATGACGTCCATAAGTGACGGGGGGCTGTCAGATAGCAGAAGGTGACGAGACTTCAGGACCAATAGATTTATGCCACCTATGACAAGGGGCCCGCCAGAGGGAGGTAATCATTCCGGACCCCCCCCCCCTCGGTTAAAAGCAGATCATCCGGGGGAGTCCGAAATTCATTGTGGGCCATTGATCCGCCCGCCTGTTTATGAGCCGTAGATCCAAGCACACTCTTTATCACTCATTCTGGACCCCCTCCCTTCCATTAAAGGCAGAACAGACGGGGGGGGTCCGGAATCCGATCTGGACCATTGATTTAAGCGCTCATCCCTGGGTTGTCCAGATGCGCGCAAATGTTATCAGCGATTCCGGACCCCCCCTGGCTAAAAGAAGAACAGTCGAGGGGGTCTGAAATGCTCTGTGCACTGTAGATCTGGGCGCCGCGATAAGGACCGTCGAAATGTGCAGGGAACATAAAATGGGGAGCATAGAACACATGCACTGGGGAAAAACTTAGGATAAATGCATTTTATGGTTTTTTCCCCACATTTTCAAATAAACACCACCAAGGGACTTCGACCAAACTATCTTTTAGGCATTTGAAACATGGTGCAACATTTTTCATCAAGCTGGTTTTATTGGAATGAAACAAGAAAACCACTAACCTATGTTCTAACCTAGTTTCCTATGACAGTTAACCCAGATTAAACTGTTGGGTTAAGAAATTACTCTACCCTGGGGCTATCTGACCAGGATTAGACAGTCTGGCCAGATTTATTCACTAATCTAACCTAGACACTTTGGCTAAGATTAAACTGTTAGGCAAATTCATTCACTACCCTATCAACATCAAATTTAAAAAGAACTTGGCCATGCTTGAAAGGTATGGACCAAGTTACCATTATTGCATGGGGCTTTTATTTCAATTCTTTTATGCCCTCTTTTCTTTCTTTCTTTTCTTTTTCTTTTTCCTTTTCTTCTTCTTTTTTCTTTTTCTTTCTTCTTTTACTTTTTTCTTTTTCTTTCTTTTTCAAATTATTTGTAGAATGAAAAATCATTTGTCAACAAAACACTAGAGACAAATAATATCCCAGTCACCAGTTGATTCCTATAACTTATAGGGTGATAATAGCGGGTCCACCTGGGGATGGTACTTGCCCTGTGAAGTGCCAAGAATCCTGGTTCCTGTCATTCTGAACATTTCTGCCTAGTAGCCTTCATTGGTTTTATTCTCAAAAATGGAAAAACAATGATCAGGAGCTTAGGGCCTTCTCTTCGGGCTTCAACCAACTGACTAATGTTCTTCACTCAGAAAATGCACGTGAAAAATGAAAATTTAAATGGTATGTACAATGGAGAGTGAAAACTTGAATCTTCTACTGAGGTGGCACATAATGTTTCAGCATTCTGCCATTCACAAGTGCTCCTGGCAGATCTGTCCCATCAGCGTTGTTTAGCAAGAAAGCATTGCTTCCCCTGAAAGCTTGGATCATGTATGGTCCTGTCCACAGATTGTCAAATTTTCCGTGCTTTCCCTTGTCCTCATTCCTGGTGTCCCACTTCAGTACCAAATCTCCTAACTCGAAATCATCTTCCTTGGTTCGTTTGTCAAAGATCTTCTTGATGTTTCCTTGGACTATCTGAGTCTTGTTGAAAACTTCTTCCCTAGTCTGCTGCAAATGGATCATCTGGTTGATCCTTCTCTATGAGTCATTTGGCTCAGCTTGTACATCTTGAAGCAACTTCATGACAGGGACTCCTAGAGAAGTGGGGAAAACTGCCTCTGTACCATAGACCAGCTGGTATGGTGACATACCAATTGACCTTTTGGTGGTTAGTCTGTCAGCCCACAATGCGAACACCAACTTGTTGTGCCATGATTTCTTATTTTCCTGCAATGTTTTCTTGATGATATTTACCAAGGTTTTGTTTGAAGATTCCGCCAGTCCATTCCCCTGAGGGTAGTAGGCCGTGGAATGCCCCAAACCAATGTGATACTGGTTGCATAAATCTATGAGCTTCTTCGACCGAAACGCAACTGCATTGTCAGTTATAATCTTTCTAGGACATCCAAAGCGAGACAAAATATTATTTTCAAGGAATTTGATAATAACAGAGTCAGTGGCTTGCCTGCTTGGTACTGCTTCGATCCATTTGGTAAAATAATCGGTGGCTATGAGAATCCACCGGTGCTGGCTTGAAGATGGGGGGTGTATTTCTCCAATGAAGTCGAGCCCCCATTGCTGGAAAGGGGCCTCAACTGAGATCGGTTTCAGAGGTAGAGGAAGGAGTTTCCTTTTGCCTTCAAACAGTTGACATTGATGACATGCTGTTACCTTCTGATGCACATTGGCGAACAGGGTGGGCCAATAAAATCCAGCTCTGAGTATTTTGTTGGCTGTGACCTTCCAGTTCAAATGGCCACCACATTCTCCTGCATGAAACTCTTGTAACACTTTATCARCTTCATCTTTCAATAAACAATTTAACAAAATGCCTCCAGGATCTTTCCAATACAAATTGCCTTCTAGAATACAGAATTTTAAGGCTTTCAACTTTAAAAATCTAGCTTTAGTCTTAGTCAAATCAGGGGGAGCTTGTAGATTTTGCAAAACGAATATAAGGTCTGCGTACCATGGAGAGTTTAGAAATACCTCTCTCACGTTTGGAGTCGCCATCTCGCCCTGTTCATCTGCCACATCTAGAAAATTAATGTCAAGAGCATGGAAGTTAGATTCAGCCATTAATTTAGCAAGGCCTTGACCTTTGATTAGTTTCATGGGCTTAATCTCTATATCGTATTCTAAAATGACGACAATCCATTTTCCCCTTCTTCCATCCGGATTGTCCTGTGTCAAGATGTCCTTTACTATCGCATTCAAAACATAAGCTATGGTGTGGGAATGGAGAATGTAGACCCTAAAGTCTTTTATGGCTTTTACCAAAGCAAAAGCTTGTTTCTCCATTATCTTGTAATTCATAGCAGCGTCCCTTAACGCTTTGCTAAAGAAAGCTATGGGCTGTTCATACTCTTCGTTGTTCTTTTGCAGTAACACCGCTGCTATAGTATGTTCAGAAGCGAAATAAAAGAGATAGAAATCCTTAGTAAAATTAGGACTGATCAAAACAGGGGCTTATGTGAGCGCTCGTTTGACTTGTTTGAAAGACTGTCTGGACTCAGAGTCCCATTTAATTTTTACGTCTTTTTTAAGCATGTTTGTAATGTTTCTAAGGAGTTCTGCCAGATTGGGAATGAATCTTTGTAGAAAGTTAATTCTTCCGATAAAAGACTGTAGTTCTTTGAGGTTTCTTGGGTGTTCTAATTTTTGTATGGCCTTGATTCTGCGGGGGTCTATTTTGATTCCATCTTTGGAGATTATGTGACGCAGCAGTTTGACTTCCTCTAACCCAAAAAGGCTCTTCTTAGGATTTAAAGAAATCCCAAACCTTCTACATTTCTCGAAGACTCGTCTGAGATGTCTTAGGTGTTCGTCATCAGATCGGGAAAACACAGTTACATCATCTAAATAGACGACAATAAACTTACCTGATTCTTCCACGAAAGCGATATCCATCGCCCTCTGAAATGTGGCTCCTGCGTTCACCAGACCAAAAGGAATTTCCACATACATGAAAGTGCCCCATGGTGTGGTGAAAGCGGTTTTGTCTTGGTCATCTGGGTGAACTAGGACCTGATTGTAACCTGAGAAACCGTCCAACAGAGAAATCCGACTGGACCCGACCACCCTTTGCAGGATGTGGTCCATTTTTGGCAAGGGGTAATTATCCTTCAGGGAGACTTTGTTCAGATTTCAGAAATCTATGCAGAGTCTGATTTCCCCGATTTTCTTACGTGTAGGGACCAAATTAGAGACCCACTTGGAAAAACGCAACGGGACTATGATCTTGGCATTGTACATTTTCTTGATTTCCTTTTCTATCAGAGGGAGCAACTTGGGATTTATCCTCCTAAGTTTCTGCCTAAACGGTTTCTGGTCTTCTTTTATTGGAATCCTATGTTGTATGATGCTGGTATCATAGGCTTTCAAATCTTCATAGCCCCAGGCAAAGACATCTGAATATTCTTTGAACAACTCAATGTATTTGAGTTTTTGCTCTGGGGGTAATGATTTAGACAGTTTGACTATCCTAGGTTTCTCTTCAGTCCCTATATTACAGTCTTCTACCTCTTGTCCATAGGCTTCGATTTTTGTTTTTTTGGCTACGTCGTTAAAATCGAACAAGTCCTCTAAAGGAACTAGGCCTCTAGGTAAAACATTGCTTTTCAACTGTAAAACATCAGCATCCAATTCGTCATCGCCTAATTCTCCTGGATCTACAGTATTTACACTATCAATTTCAAAATCAGAACTATTTACATTTTCATCTTCGTTCTCTAAATCTATATTTGTATATTCAAAATCGTTTTTACACTGCAGAAAGTCTTCGATTTGATCATCATTACCAAACACTTGCTAGTACCTGATATTGTCGAGAACGGTTGGTCTACATTTCACCTCAACAGTGTATGGACGAGTCGGGCGGAAAGGAATCTTACAGGTGGCTGCTGACGTAGCCAATCCGTCCGCCAGAATGTTTTGTCCCCTCGGCATTACCTGCAAGTCAACTTCAGTAAAACATCTCAAGGCATCAAGAGCAACATTCCTATAAGCTCTAAGACATGGGTGTTTCGCAGCATACTCACCTTTGATTTGCTTGATTATCAATTCAGAGTCACCTCTTACCATTATCTGTTCAGCACCAACTTTTTTCAAAAGCTTCAGACCGAGCATCAAGGCTTCATACTCAACAATATTGTTAGTACATTGGAAATTTAATTTGTAATAATGGTTTTTTGAATACTTGTTTATGTGATTATGCAGCCAGACTCCTGCTCCCGCTCCTTCTTTACTCACAGCTCCATCAAAATCCATGCTCCAGAAATCGACAGGTAACTCTTCAGTTATCTTGTTCTTCATCCTTGCTACCTCAATGATTTCTTGACCTTCATCTTGACTAGATGTGTCTTCCATCAGCTGAGTATCTTGCTCTTCCATGTCACCATCATTGTACAAGATGAACGAATCTAAATCGGAATGTGCAGAGTAGAGGGGATAGTTGTGCGGTTTTTCTTGGCTACTGACCATGTATTTCATCAATGTTTCTCTGTATAGCCTTCTTTGTTGCCTGAAAACTGGGATAGTGGCATAAGACATATCCAGCTGCAGGGTTCCTTTCAACTTAGCCCCCCAATATCGGGATAGCAACATTCCATACTTCGACGGGATGTCTGCAACTACCACATCCATTACCATGCTCTTCGCAGGAATCTGAACCAAGGTGATGCATAGGCCCTTAATCAAACCAATACATCTAACTTTATTGGAGTCGAATGAGTGTAAATCCTTGTGAGGTCTGGTGACCTCCAGTCCCAGTTTCTCCATTACTGCTTTGGGCATCAGATTGTGGGAAGCACCCGAATCCAGCATGGCGTTATGCAAGATCAAATCATGTATGTTTAGACTGATGTAAAAAGGAGCAACCTCACCAATATCATCTCGACCATCTACTTCAGGTTCGAAAAGAAGCTCGGGTTGATCATCTGTAAGGTTCATAGTGTCTGAATGATTTGCTGATCCAATGGTTAATGCCTTCGTGCCTATGTCAGGTTCAATGGCCAACGCTTTAATCACCTGTGAACGATAAACATTTTTGTTCATCAACTCTGTAAGTGGGATGGGAATTTTTACTTTGGCCAATTCCCCCTCAAGGCTGAAAGGTGTAGGGGATCTGCCTTGGCTCATCAATTCTAGTTTGTTGACCATATTCTTCTGCTCAGAAATACTCGGTGGATTAATAGGTGAAACCTCGGGCTGTGACGACCTTTTCAGAATGGTAAGGTTTTTCTTCATGGGAGCGTCGACATTACTCTTCTCAGGAATATTCTCAGCAGTACTCTTCTCAGGAGTCTTCTCGGCCGATGGCTCAGAGGTCTTCTTGGTTTCAACTACCTGCTTTGTTTCAGTCATCTTTTTTGGGGAATTTCCTTCTGTCTTTTTACTCCGCAGATTGTACTACCGGTGTACCTCCAAAATGGAATTTTCGAAGGCCTGTTGTTCTGCATCTTTAGCTTCTTCACTTACCTTTGTTTCATTGAGAAGAAAGAGTTCTTGCTCTTCTTGGGTCAGGAAAGTAGCTTCGTTGTCGTGAATGCCCATGAGATTGATGTGAGTGTCCTCCAATTCCTCAATCAATTCCTCCCCTTCATCAACATAGTTTTCTTGTAGAGGAGGTCTGATCTGCTGATCTGGACCCCTCTGCTCTCTTTGATCTCTAGGATCTCTTTGTCTGATTTGAGGAGGGTTTCTCCTAAAGTTAGGGTTCCGAACCTGAGGAGCTGGTGGGTTTTCTCTCGGAGGTTTTTTGTCTGACACAGTAAGTCTTTCCATCATTCTTCCACTGCTCTGGCCAAAGAATCCAATTTGGAATCTGAGTTCAACGTGGAAGGTTCTTCTTTGATCGTGACTCTCCTTTCTGACCTCTGACGTGCCCTTTTTTCCAGCAAATTGGCCTCTACACTTATAACACTTTTTTGCATGTCTGCCAAGGTGGTAGAATTTCTTTCTCTTAGTTGGTATGACATATCGGCATCAAAACCATCCGAGAATTTTATCAACGCCAGGCCCTGTGGAGGTTTGATTTCGGCTGGAATTGCATTGTACATGTTATTAAAACTGGTGCAATAATCTTGTACCATCTCACCTTGATTTCTTCTTATATTCTCGTATTCTGACAATATTTGGAGAGGGTTTTTCTTTACCTCCCATCTGCCAAGAAAACTCCTTTGGAACGTGACAAGGTCAGGGACTGAGGTGGCAGGTAAAGATTTGAACCATTTTTTGACGTCACCTGTCAAACTTTGGGCAAACAATCTCATTTGAACGTCAGCCTCATCAACTTCTTGTAAGTCAAAATAATCATTCATTTTGTCAACATGTTGTTGGGCGTTTAAGGGTCCTGTTGCATCGAACTGTGGAAGTCTTGTTTGATAGTCTTGGGGCATGGTGTGTAGAGGCGCGGAAAACACCAAAGGAGCATATCGAGCTTCCATGATGGGTGGAGGAGGTGGGACGACAACCTGGATTATCGACGAGGTAGCAACTGAAGACGAGGATGAGGAGGGACTGGATAGTACTGAGGTAGTGATTTTTGGTTTAGTCGTGGGAGACAGAACTTCGGGGGTTCGGGGTTGCAGAATAATTGGGTCAAATATGATTCCAGTCACAAAGTTGTCGGATCGTGTTCTAACCAGGCTTTGCTGTGGAAAGGTATTGAGATCAAGGTTTTGAGAGATAACAGGTTTCCCTGAAAAGGACAGGGACTTATGAAGGGGAATATGACTCACTGAACCTTCAACTAAGGTCTTTTTCCTGAGTAACTTTTCAGGGTTATCTGTCACTATCGCAGGTTCTGGGTCGGGATGAGATTGCATGTGAACTTTCTTGGGAGCCAAAACTCTTTTTGGTTTATATATATATAGTTTTATGTTTTGTGAGTCCAAAAATAATATGTAAAAAGTTTAATCAACCTCTAAACATTACTTTCTTCTCAAATTTGAACTTTCTTTTTAGGGAAAAGAAAATGTGAAATTATCAATTTTTAGTTCTTTCCCCAGTATGGTCGCCACTATGTTAGCACTTGGTAAATTTCCTAGAGGTTGAAACAGAAGAAATCTACAAAGGTAACTTTATCCAACCACTTTTAAAGTTGGGATCTAGCCCTTCCAACTTCAAAGAGGGATCTCTCTATAAGATTTAGCTTTGTTTCTAACTTTAGATATTAGGCTAGGTAAAGAAATAGGTCGTTTTTGTTGTAAGAGTGTTTTAGGAATTGGTTGAAACAGTCTACACATCCATTGGGCTATGGGGTCTGCGTTTAAATAAAATGTGAAATACAACCAGAAACGTGAAGGAAGACTTCCACAGGGCGAGATAATATACTCACTGGATCTTTTAGTATCTTAAATGATGGACAGAAGAAAAGATGAGAAAGATAAATTCAACTAAGAAGCAGTTAAGAATTCCTTAATTGAAAACACCAGAAGATAAACACTAAAATATTTCGAGTCAGAAACAGGGTATCCAAGATAAATCCTGCAACATTCATTACTCTTAAATATTAGTTTCAGAAAAAAATATGATCACAAAGAAAGAATAACATTCAACTCAGAGAATAAACATCACCAGTGAATACATGGAAGAATCCTGTAAAAGTGCCTCCTTTTTATTAATGGCCGATCTCTTCAAAAATGTTACAGTCTTATAGCGTCAGAGTGTGAAGATCAACAACCCTCAATACTTCGAAAGGTGAAGTATTTATAACTCAAATTACAAATGTTCCTGTCATAAATGATCAGGACGTGCTAATTCTATTTTTAGCCTAACTAATTTAACAAATCTCCTAAATTTCAGAACTGCTTGATGACTTGGTGAAACTGCACGCTGAATTTCTGGGTAGACCGTTGATGAAGTCTTCGCATGACCTCATCTGACTAGATAGGTGACTTGACCTGGACAACTCATTTGCTAATCGAGTAGGTCGCAGAGTTCTTCCCACCTGAGATGACTAGGCACAGTGACTTTGAACAGTCTTCGATACACTTCGCCCATTTCTGTATACTTGGCGAACGTAGGCTTAGTGAGGAATATGTATTGAATCTCATGTTGGATACTGATGTCCAACTGAAGGGAATCAAGGAATGCTTTGCTGGTGATGCTCCTGTGTATGCCTGCAAACTTTGAACTGTCCTTGGACACCTCAACCAATCTCTTCTTGTAATCCGGAAGTGTCATCAGTTTATCATTAATAACCTTCAGACCAGGTAGACCTTTCTTTTGGAGAGCCTCAATCTTATTGAAGAACCTTTGTACCCCCTGGTCCATGATCTGAACCTTTTCTTCCAGTTGAAGCATTAGTCCTCTCTTGGTCAAAACTCTTTTGACCTCAAGGATGGTCTTTGTTCTGTCTTCGATCTTCAACTCTTCTAGCTCTTCTCTGGTCTTAGAATTGAGGAACTTGATGATATCATTCGCCTGTGTTGGCCTCTCCCCCAATTCTACTCTGATCTTCTCAATAGTCTGTTTGCTCCTCTGGACCAACTCATTCTGCTCGAACATGATTTGGATCATGGGCCATATCTCATTTATGGACTTTGTGATGTCTGTCCATACATTCTCTTTGACCTCAGCCAAAGTCTTCCCTGCCACTGTTTGCTTTTGGAGCTGCTGTAGCTCCTTCTTGAGCTGCTCAGTTACCTGCTTTTCCTTGGAGAGACTGGTCTGGAAGGAAGTTTTGAGTTCCTGGAGGTTCTCAACTTCCTTTTTAAGCCTCCTGATCTCTGTCTCCTGCAGGTTCATCTTTTCCATGGATTTGGCCAGGTCGGCTGTCTTCTCTTGGGATGTCACTGGGATTGCGGATGGGACTGCTGTCACTGCTGATGTGATTGCTGTTGAAATCAGAATGGCACTCAATGGAATGACTTCCATTGGCTTCAACTGCTCTTTCTCTTTCAATAATCTCTCCATTTCAGCTTCCATTTCTTTGAGCTGTGCATTCTGCTCTATGAGCAGCTTGAGCATTTCGTCCTTCTCGCCTTCTTTCTTTGCTATCTCCTTCGCTTGTGAGTCCTCTGTGGGCGGGAGCTTCAGTTGTTTCCTCAAGGAGGCGATGTTTGCATTATTCTTCTTTATCATCTCCTCTACAGCTTTGATGTTCGAAGGATCATAGCCGATCTTGAGGACCAGTTACTCCAAAGTCTTGATTCTATTGTCCTTCGCAAAGGACAATATTTTCTCCAGCTTGAGGTGCGTTTGAGCATTGTTCAGTGATACTTGTAATTTTGCTGCTGAAGCGGAAGCATGTGCCAATGTATGGAACACCATTTCCCCTGTCTGTTTGTGTAGATCCATCTGATCTGCTGGGTGCACGTCCTTCGTCTGGAATTTGAAGGTGGCCCTCTTGTAGTCTGTGATTACCTTGGGGTCTGGTATCTGCGCCTGGAGGAAGGCCATGTGCATCCTGCTCTTTTCTATGTCAAATGCCGACAATAGCCTATGATGCGCAGTCGACGTCTTCTTCTGAAATTGAGCATAAGTACTGCTAGTAAGGGTCTAATTCTTTTTCTTAATCAGCTCGTACTTCTCGAAAATGCTCAACTTGGGCCCAGTCTTGCCCGACTGAGTGTCCAGTGGGGAGTCTGAGGATTTCTTTGGCACTGTTGGGGTGATGTCCTTATGTAGGATTGATTCAAAAGGTGGAATGATAGACTTGACCACTGTGGTAGGCGGGGCTTCTTTCTCCCCCGTAGGGCTGGGAACTGTGGTTGTCTTGGGCCTCTTAGTATGCAACTGGAACTCTTCAGACGATACCTCTGTGACAGGCGGAGATAACTCTTGTCGAGGCCTTTTTTCATTTGGGACCTGTGGCGTGGTAGTTGGTGGCACAGTGGTCGGGGGAACCTGCTGTTACACTTCGACCAAGGTGTTAGGCACCCACACAGTCTGATTGGCGAATTTCTCAATTTCGGGCTTAGCTTCGTGAACGTACGGGATGTTTTTGTTCTTCACCCGCATTTCTGAGATGATCCCACAAGGATCATAATGCCATGGGAAGCTTAAGAAAAACTTCATCTCTTTCAGCATCCGGTCCGCTTCTTCTCCGACGCCGCGACTGTTGCAGATGAAGGAGCCAATCTGCCCCTTGATTCTAAGCTGCTGCTTTTTCTTCAAAGATACAAAATGGATGTCATCTGAATTCATGATCTGTCTTATATACTCTAACGCAAAGATTCTTACCGACACAGATTTGGGTAGCTTGTAGGGTGCCAACTCGCACCCGAATACTCTAATCTCGATGTGGTTTTGATACAGGTACCAATCCCCGGTCTTTGTATTGTCCGAGAGATGCAGGATTCTCTGGACTTCGTCGTTTATTCGAGGCTCGGGCTTGCCGCTTAACATGCTTACCACAGGGTGGTAGAACAGATCGATGAATGCCTTGAAGCTATATTCTGTGGAGTTATGCTTCAACAAATAGGTCCATGCTGTGACTGGCTGAGGCCTTCCATCTGCGTCCATTTTCTGCATGGAAAAACTAAATTTATCTGCTTGAAAGTAGACAAACATGTATACCAGTATAGATGAGTATCTGAACATGCCTTCCGTGCCAAAATTCACGAACTGTTCGTGAATATTGTCTGCCAAGAAGGTGATGAAATCAAACTGGGTGGTGGGCTTTTCATCAGTGGAGAAAATGGATAGAAAACCCAGAATGGGCTCATCTACCCACTGGTTGGAATAGTACCCTAACAGAGCACAAAGGGAGGAAATGACCTGGTTTCCCTTGGTGGAGAACATGGACGACGGGTAAGGGGGATTTGTGGAAGGGAATTGAGCGGAGGTGGGAAGGAAAAGCTCGAATATTTGATCTCTCTGGGGAAAAGTCATCTTCTGATACAACTCTGTAAGGATTTCCGGGTTGAAAGGAGACGTAGAGTCGGCACGGGGAATTTGCATCATCTGGTCTATGTCTTCGGGCGTGATGAGGAACAGGGTGTCTCCGGATGAGGATATGACGACTCTCTGTTCGGGAATATAGTGAGCTTGGAATTTAAGTGCAAACTCGGGAAAATGGTGGATTTGGGGAAAAAGGTAAAGGGGTAAATTGGACTCCCAGAGTCCAATTTCATCGCTCTAGTCCAAGAAAACCTCCCTGAGCCATGAATGGAGGTCTGAGAAATTGAAATCGCATTTGGTATCCGCGATCAATCTGTCTTTGTCGACCAGTGGGATCTTGTCCAGGTCGACAGGAGGCGGGAGAAAAGGATTCTCCTCTCCTTTTGCTTGTCTGGGCTTTGGTGCCATTTTTGCAACAATACCTGCAATAAACACGAAGTTAGTGGGGTTGACTGACTGTGGATGAGGGCGATGGAACGTAACAGAGGAGTAAGCTGTGAGTTTCTCTGGTGCGACGAGTAAACAACGAAAGTAGGGGAAAAATAGTAGTTTTATTTAAAAATGGGGTCGGTTGGGCGCGGGAGACAGGTCAGCTGGATAACGGATAGGTTATCCAGTAATAAATGGACATCGGGCCACTTGGGGGTGAGATGGCAGATGAAGGTGACTGAAAAATACGAACGGGTGATGTGGCAGCTAGGGATTGGAGGTAAAAGTTGCAATAAGGGGCTGGTCATGAGTGAAAGGGGGTAGGGGACTGACAACAGTTATGGGATGGGACATAACTTGGGAACAAGTGGAACAAGTGGAATATGACGTCCATAAGTGACAGGGGGCTGTCAGATAGCAGAAGGTGACGGGACTTCGGGACCAATAGATTTATGCCACCTATGACAAGGGGCCCGCCAGAGGGAGGTAATCATTCCGGACCCCCCCCTCGGTTAAAGGCAGATCATCCGGGGGGGTCCGAAATTCATTGTGGGCCATTGATCTGCCCACCTATTTATGAGCCGTAGATCCAAGCACGCTCTTTATCACTCATTCCGGACACCCCCCTCCATTAAAGGCAGAATGGACGGGGGGTTCCGGAATCCGATCTGGACCATTGATTTAAGTGCTCATCCATGGGCCGTCCAGATGCGCGCAAATGTTATCAGCGATTTCGGACCCCCCCGGATAAAAGCAGAACGGTCGGGGGGGTCCGGAATGCTCTGTGCACCGTAGATCTGGGCGCCGCGATCAGGACCGTCGAAATGTGCAGGGAACATAAAATGGGGAGCAACGAACACATGCGCTGGGGAAAAACTTAGGATAAATGCATTTTATGGTTTTTTCCCCACATTTTCAAATAAACACCACCAAGGGACTTCGACCAAACTATCTTTTAGGCATTTGAAACATGGTGCAACATTTTTCATCAAGCTGGTTTTATTGGAATGAAACAAGAAAACCACTAACCTATGTTCTAACTTAGTTTCCTATGACAGTTAACCCAGATTAAACTGTTGGGTTAAGAAATTACTCTACCCTGGGGCTATCTGACCAAGATTAGACAGTCTGGCCAGATTTATTCACTAATCTAACCTAGACACTTTGGCTAAGATTAAACTGTTTAGCCAAATTCATTCGCTACCCTATCAACATCAAATTTAAAAAGAACTTGGCCATGCTTGAAAGGTATGGACCAAGTTACCATTATTGCATGGGGCTTTTATTTCAATTCTTTTATGCCCTCTTTTCTTTCTTTCTTTTCTTTTTCTTTTTCCTTTTCTTCTTCTTTTTTCTTTTTCTTTCTTTTTCTTTTTCTTTTTTCTTTTTCTTTCTTTTTCAAATTATTTGCAGAATGAAAAATCATTTGTCAAGAAAACACTAGAGACAGATAATATCCCAGTCACCGGTTGATTCCTATAACTTATAGGGTGATAACAGATTCATAGATTGGTTCAGAGAGTGGTTCAAAGACAAAGGAACATTATCATAATGGATGATAGTTACACATGAAATAACTTGAACAATGCTAATGGATTCAAAATTTAAATATATTTTTTGGACACATGCAATGCATAGAACAATTCACATTCAAAACAAAGTAATGCTCAGAAACAACAATGACAAAACTCCCTACGAGCTATGGAAAGGAAGACCAGCAAATGTGAAGCACTTTATAGTATTTGGAAGCAAATGCTACATCAAAAGAGAAGATGACAGAATGGGAAAGTTTGAATCTTGTGAGGACATAGGAGTACTTGTTGGTTACTCAAGTACAAGGAAAGCATACAAGTGTTACAATATGAGATTGAACAAAGTTGTGGAAATCATCAATGTAACAATTGATCAAACAGGTGGACGAAAATCAAAAGAAGAAGAAAATGAATCAGTGGAACAAATTTATGAAGAAGAAGGGGAAGATGAAGAAGATCAGACAGAAGTAGAAGAGCAAGTTCAACAAGTGCCTCCAAAGACACCTAGCAAACAAATACAAAAGAATCATCCTTCAGATCAGATTATCGGAGACAAGGATGCAAGAGTTGAGACTAGAAGAAGAATCTGTTCACCAGAACAAATGCACCTACAACTCTTATCTACGATTGAACCAAACAGTTTTGAAGAGGCCAACAAGGATGATTTTTGATATACAACCATGGATGAAGAATTGGATCAAATAGAGAAGAATGACACTTGGGAATTGGTTCTAAGACCAAAGAATAAGAATGTGATTGACACAAAGTGGGTTTTCAAAAATAATTTGAATGAATATGCCCATGTTACAAATAATAAATCTAGATTGGTATGTAAAGTATACACAAAGATTGAATGAGTCAAATTTAAAGAGACATTTTCCCGCAGCCCCACTTTCCGTAATGGAAGCAATCCGATTTCTCTTAGCTTATGCATGCTCCAAGAATATTAATGTGTATTAGATAGACGTGAAATCAACTTTTATGAACAAAGAACTTGAAGAAGAATTCTACATTGAACAACTGGAAGGATTTCAGTTGTCAGAGAACACAGATTATGTGTGTAAATTGAAGAAGGCCTTGTATGGTATGAAACAAGCTCCTAGAGCATGGTACTCTAGACTGGATAAATATCTACAACATGCAGGGTTTAGAAAAGGAAGTGCAGACACCAACCTCTACATCAAGGTAACTCAAGATGGTATTTTTTTAATTGAAGTTTATGTTTATGACATTATTTTTGGAAGTACTGATGACAGGTTAAGCCAAAAATTTGCAAAGGATATGTAGAATGAATTTGAAATTTCATTAATCGGAGAACTATCCTTCTTTATGGGTCTTTAGATATGTCAAAGCAACCGAGGAATTTTTATTTTTCAAACTAAGTATATCAGAGAAATGCTAAAGAGGTTCAGAATGGAAGATTGCAAACCAATTACCACTCCTTTGAAAACCAGTTGAAAGTTGAGCAAAGATGATGATTCAAAGTCTACATACCAGAGCCAATACAGGTCAATGATGGTAGCTTACTATATGTGACAACATCCAGACTAGATGTAATGCATGCAGTTGGATAGATGACACAATTTCAAGCAACAACAAAAGAATCACATGTATTAGAAGTGAAGAAGATTTTCAGATATCTCAAAGGAACAAAAGAGTTTTGATTATGGTATCCAAAAGGAAAGGATCAATCACTTATTGCCTACACAGATGCAGATTGGGAAGGTTGCATTGATGACCGATGAAGCACCAGTGGAGCAACGTTCTACTTGGGTGAGTGTTTAGTATCTTGGCTAAGTAAGAAACAACCATCAATATCTTTATCTATAGTCAAAGAAGAGTATATTGCAGCAACACGATGTTGTACATAGGTTCTATGGATGAACAAACTCTGACAGATATACATGTTGAGTATGATGAGCCCATTCCAATCTATTGTGATAATACAGGCACCATCAATATCTCAAAGAACCCGGTGATGCACTCCAAGATGAAGCACATTCCAATCAAGTATCACTTTCTACGGGAACAAATTGCAAAGAAGAACATCAAAGTTGAATATGTGGGCACAAAAGAACAAGTGGAAGACATCTTTACAAACCGCTTCCACATGAAGCCTTTGAGTATCTTCGCCAGAGACTCAGAGTAATTTCTACTCCAAAATGAATGCTTTTGAATGCTTATATTATATGTCTTAGATTTACACAAGGAAGCACCATAAAGAGGATAGTTCAGGTTGGGAGATCAGTTTAAGGAAAAGTTCATTCAAGGGGAGTAGCCCCAGATGGAAAGATACCTTTGCCATTGATGACAAAGGGGGAGAGATTTATCAGATGCAAAGGTAAATGCTTGGAGATATAGCACAGAGGCATGGTTCTAGGGGGATCGATGGTCATAGAGGGAGAATGAATGATATGACTTTAGTATTGCATCAGAGTGTTTCCATCAATGCCAAAGGGGGATATTGTTGACTATTTGGGTTGGTTGTCATTGATGTCAACCCTTGAAGAAAGTCCAGTAGTGAATTTTGGTAGCACAAAGGTTTGGGTAATGGACCCAAGTTTGTTTGATGTATAATGATATGAGTTTTAATATATTTGAATGTAAGACTATTCTAGATAGATAGTACATGTCGTTCCATTTCCAGTGGTATGTGGAACGTCACATAACTTCTCAAGGCTAGAGACATATGGCCATGTGAAGTTAGAGTTTGGGCAATGGACCCAAGTTTGTTTGATGTATAATGGTATGATTTTCAATATATTTGAAGGTAAGACTATTCTAGATGGATAGTACATGTCATGCCATTTTCGGTGGTATGTGGAATGTCACATAACTCCTCACGGTTAGAGAGTTATGTTCAAGTGAAGTTGGAGAACACTCATGGGTCATCTAGAAGCCCCAAAAGGTCAAAGTAGTCAAAGTGGTTACAAAGAAGAAATTATTTAGATAATAAAGTGAAGTGATGAGTGTACTATAATTCAAAGTGGATACAAAATAAATCATTTAAATAATAAATTTAATGGAGAAATTACTATGTGGACAAGTGGTTAAAAGTGCATTAGCCCTATAATAAGGAAAGTGGTTTAAGATGGTGAGAAGGTAACCCCTTGAGGAAGCTGCATAAAAGTATAAATAAGAGGAAAGAGTCTCTAATTTTAATCACACTTGAGCATATTGAATATCTACAAGTGACCGAGGTAACCAAAGAATATCTAAGGTGAATTTCAGAGGAAAGGTGAAGTAAATAAGGCCGAAATTCAAGGGAGGACAAATTATTTTGATGATGCTTTCTAAGGTATGTTATTTACAGGTCATCTCACCATTTTCGAAATAATTTTTTTTCTAGAATGATTCAAACCGTGAAATATGGAGGACGTTGAGGAAACATATCCAAATAGTTGTGATAGAAGTTTCAGCTTGTGGGTCGTTGTATTTTTTGAGTTACACTCCGTGGAAAATAGGGTTTGTGGCTAGTCCTGAAACTAGTCTAAAACATGTGTTTCGGGTAAAAAAGTCATAAATTATTTATAATAGATCCAAATTTAGTAAGACTAAATGTATTGGTTAGAGTATTGTCTCTAGTATTCTTTGTACCGTTTTCAGATCGATAAAACAAATATTCCGTGCGGGTTACTCTCTACAAGTTTTCTCTCTAGAATAAGCCAAAATTCAACAAGGTATGCCATTTTTGATATAACTCCTTTTCTGAGAGGTTCCAAGCAGTGAAACCTAGAGGAATTGTATAAAATACACTGAATAACATTGTGTACAATTTTCAGATCTTTATTCATTATAGGTACATAGTTGTGGTTATTTCAAATTAGGGTTGTTGACTAATCCAAAATTAGTCATGTGAGACTAAAGTAAAGTTTGATGAAAATGATAGTCTCTTGTTGTTAAATTTAAATAAGGTTTGCAGGTATGTGATCATATACACCAGGTCTATTACAGAGTTACAAATCAGATTTGGATGATAAAATTGATGAGGGCTTTTGGTTGAGGTACATGTTGGGTACATGGTTGAGACAAGTAGTTGATGAGTTGGCACATACATGAGGTGTATAGTTGATGATGTTGGTACATATTGATAAGTCATAGTTGATGAGTAGTTGATGCATGATTGGTACATACTTGGTACATGGTTGGAGACACCTGTTAGTAGTATTGTTGACACATGGTTTATGGATGATGTAACATACTTGTCTTGGTATATTATTAGAAACACATATTGATCTTGGTGATGATTATGAGTTGTTGTGTTATGCTTGGTTGATGCACATCTTGGTGATATTGTTCATATGGTTGAGAGTTGTCTTGGTGTTTGATCTTGGCGAGTAGATCTAATTTGGTTGATAATATTGATGAGACAAGTTGTTGTGATAGGTTGTTTGGACAGGTTATTTGTATAGGTTTGGTGCATGGTTTATGCACTTGTTTATGGTACAAGTTGAGGTACGGGTTGATGTATGGTACATGTTATTGGTACAGGTTTACAACAATATATCTCAAAGTGATAGTGTGACAGTGGTTCCATCATTCTACTTCTACGACAGGGCGGTTGGACGGGGCAAGGATAGGTGGTTGTAGCCACCTTCCGGTTGTAGCCGGAGAACATAGGGGGTTGTAGCCTCCTTCTGGTTGTAGCCAAAGAATTGGGGAGTTGGAGCTTCCCTTAGGTTGTAGCCTGAGAAACTAGGGGGTTAGAGCCTCCTTCCAGTTGCAGCTGGAAAAGAAAGGAAGTTGGTGCTTCCAATGAATGTAATTCTTAAAGACATATAAGAAAAAGTATTCTGTAGTTTTCTCCCGCTTTGGGTTTCCACGTAAAAACAATGGTGTACTGTGTATGTATATGATTGTTCATTTGTTCATTGTTTATTACTCTAAAACTATTGGATGATAATGCTACATTGATATAACACTTGCATTTTATGGTTTAAAAGGATTAAATTGCTCTATTACTAATTCACCCCCCCTCTGATTAATCCAACAATTGGTATCATAACAGGTTCTTTCATGAAACATTTTAACCACTGGAAGGAGATCATGGATTATTCTGAGAATGGAGTACCACTGTTAAATGGTCGGAATGGTTTAAAGTATGAGATGTGGAGTGGAAGGACGAAAGTATTTTTACAGGCACATGTGTATTATATTTGGCTATCAGTCGTTATAGGATATGATAGTTCAAAAAGGGAAAAGACTGCAGCTAAGAAGGAATTGAAGAAGAATAACAAAATAACAATGGATTTCATCTGGGAAGGATTACCTAATTCAGTAAAAGAAAAGGATGGTAAATGTTCATCAACCAAAGAAATTTGGGATAAGTTACATGATATATATTCTTCACCCATCAGATATTTAGAAAATGCCAAAGAAGATGTAGGTACATATCAAGAAGAAATATGTTCACCATGTCAAACAAATTCAGAAGATTAAGAGTACATAATCAACAGAGTTATGTTGTTTTTATTTAATTGTGAAAAACGTGGACATCTTGAGATAGAATGCCACAAGACAGAAAAACTAATTGAAAAGGAAGATAATTATGAAGAATAATTGATTAGTTCTTTAGATGAACTAAGAAAAGAAAGAGAAGAAAACAATTCACTCAAGAAGGAATTGATGAAACAAAAGGAAAGTGATCACATTTTTCAAGAATCCTAACAGATCATCAATAACTTAAGAACTCATCTAGAAGAAGCCAGAAAGATTGAAGAAAATCTTCAATATCAAAAACAATATTTCGAAGCCAACATAGCATCATAGAAGGAAGAAGCTGAAATGAGAGAGAAGATATTGACAGATCATCTCAAGGAAAGAACTAATGATCTAAACCAGCTCGAGTCAGAGTTTGTTCAAGAAGAGAAAGTACTTGAAGAAGAAATAATCACATTAAAAAGTAAGCTTGAAGAAGCAAAGAGAGTAGAAGAAGTCATGAAGTTTCAAATATTAAAGAAAGAAGAAGAGGTTGAGAATCTTGAAGAAGAAGTTGTCACATTGAGAAGTAAAATTGCCAAGCTCAAAAAGAATGTTGAAGAGATAGAAACATCTGTATCAGTTTTAGAGAATGAAGAGAAGCACTCTATGTTTCTAGAAAATAAGAATGAAGAAAAGAGCAAGAGTTATGCAAAAATACTCAAAGGAAGGAATCATGGTCAACTAGAATCTAAGAAAACTAATAAGGGTACATCTTCAAGAATACCATCCATGTTCAAGCCACAAAGAAGCTTCAATCATGATTATGATCAGTCAAGGAAGAAATTTAGAAGAACTACACCACAAAGAAGATCATTCACTCTCACGTATACAAATTTCTTTTATGGTCATTTTTTTTATTGTACTATTTTTTGACACAAGTTTGCACATTGCAGGGATTATAAAAGAAATGTTCAAGCAAGAAATGCCTATGTGGCCCCACGTAACATTGAATGTTACAAATTTCATAACTATGGACACATAGCTAGTGATTGTAGAAGCATGATCGATACTTCCATGAAAGAGAACACTGATATCAAATATAAGAAAGTATGGATATGATAACACGAAGAACAAGTGAACAAAAACCAGGTCCCAGAGATCGCAAGATTGGTAACAAAACGAAATGAATAAAATTCTACAGAGAAAAAGAAAGATGTCAGATACATAAAGGTTGTGAAAATAAATGAAATAAAAGAAGGACAGGTAAATAAGGAACATATTTAAGAGATTGTACTTTCAGGCATTGTAGTGAAAGATGAATCCAAAAATAGAAATAAAGAAGCCAGAGCTCAGAGAGATGGTGAATCTACTAATGAAGATGATGATGAATCCACATCAGAGCAGCAATTATTCTGAGCCATCCGGCTTAGAGAACCCTAGGTAATATGAATATTAGATAGGGGGAGTCTATGCGATAGCTGTGACAAACCAAAGAACCATCCTTCGAGAAACTTGCAAAGTTTGAGTAGACAGATCTAGAGTAGTCAGTAGTGCATTAGAGTCTTGGACAATATGGACAAATATGGATTCGTAAGAACACTTAGTAGGTTTGGACATATATATTACAGTGGATGAGAGCATGTATTCATAGATTGGTTCAGAAAGTGGTTCCAAGACAAATGAACATTATCATACTGGATGATAATTACATAGAAAATGACTCGAACAATGCTAATGGATTCAAAATTGACAGATATTTTTTGGACACATGTAGTGCATACAACAGTTCACATTCAAAACAAAGTAATGCTCAAAAACAATAATGAAAAAACTCCCTACGAGCTATGGAAAGGAAGAACAACAAATGTGAATCACTTCAGAGTATTTGGAAGCTACTGCTCCATCAAAAGAGAAGATGGAAAAATGGGTAAGTTTGACTCTCATGTGGACAAAGAAGTACTTGTTGGTTACTCAAGTACAAGGAAAACATACAAGTGTTACAATCTGAGATTGAACAAAGTTGTGGAAAGCATGAATATAACAATTGATGAAACAGGTGGACAAAAATAAAAGGAAGAATAAAATGAAACAGTGGAAAAACTTTACGAAGAAGAAGGGGAAGATGAAGAAGATCAGACAGAAGTAGAACATCAATTTCAACAAGTGCCTCCAAATACACCTAGCGAATGAATACAGAAGAATCATCCTTCAGATCAGATTATCGGAAACAAGGATGGACGAGTTGAGACTAGAAGAAGAATATGTTCACCAGAACAAATGCACCTAGCACTCTTATCTATGATTGAACAAAACAATTTTGAAGAGGCCGACAAGGATGAATTATGGAATAAGGCCATGGATGAAGAATTGGATCACATATAGAAGAACGACACTTGGGAATTGGTTCCAAGACCAAAGAATAAGAATGTGATTAACACAAAGTGGGTTTTCATAAATAAATTGAATGAAGATGGATAGGTTACAAGGAACAAAGCTAGATTGGTATGTAAAGGATACACATAGATTGAAGGAATCGACTTTGAAGAGACATTTTCCCCAGTTTCCAGATTGGAAGAAATTCGATTGCTCTTAACTTATGCACGATCCAAGAATATTAAAGTGTATCAGATAGATGTGAAATCAACTTTTCTAAATGGGGAACTTGAAGAAAAAGTCTACATTGAACAACCAGAAGGATTTCAGTTGTCAGAGAACGCAGATTATGTCTGTAAATTGAAGAAGGCCTTGTATGGTCTAAAACAAGCTCCTAGAGCATGGTACTCTAGACTGGATAAAAATCTACAACAAGTAGGGTTAAGAAAATGAAGTGCAGAAAACAACCTCTACATCAAGGTAACTCAAGATGATATTTTATTAATTGAAGTTTATGTTGATGATATTATTTTTGGAACTACTGATGACAGGTTAAGCTAGAAATTTGCAAGGGATATGTAGAATGAATTTGAAATGTCATTACTCAGAGAAATATCCTTCTTTCCAGGTCTTTAGATATGTCAAAGCAATTGAGGAATTTTTATTTCTCAAACTAAGTATATCAGAGAAATGCTAAAGATGTTCATAATGGAAGATTTCAAACCAATTACCAATCCTATGCAAACCAGTTGCAAGTTGAGCAAAGATGATGATTCAAAGTCTGTAGACCAGAGCCAATACATGTCAATGATGGTCGCTTACTATATGTGACAACATCCATACCAGATGTAATCTAGGCAGTTGGACAAGTGGCACAATTTCAAGAAGCACGAAAGGAATCACATGTATTAGCAGTGAAGAGGATTTTCAGATATCTCAAAGGAACAAAAGAGTTTGGATTATGGTATCCAAAAGGAAATGATCTATCACTTATTCCCTACACAGATGCAAATTGGGCAGGTTGCATTGATGACTGATGAAGCACTAGTGGAGCAACATTCTACTTAGGTGAGTGTTTAGTATCTTGGCTAAGAAAGAAACAATCATCAATATATTTATCTACAATCGAAGCAGATTCTATTGCACCAACAAGATGTTGTACACATGTTCTATGGAGGAAGCACCATAAAGAAGACATTTCAGGTTGGGAGATCAGTTTCAGGAAGAGTTCAATCAGGGGGAGCAACCCCAAATAGAAAGATACCTTTGTCATTGATGACAAAGGGGGAGATATTTATCAGATGCAAAGGTAAATGTTTGGAGAAAGAGCACATAGGCATGGTTCTAGGGGGTGCGATGGTCACAGGGGGAGCATGAGTGATATGACTTCAGTATTGCATCAGAGTGTTGCCATCAATGCCAAAGGGGAAGATTGTTGACTATTTGGGTTGGTTGTAATTGATGTTCACCCTTTTTATATCCATACAACAAATATTTTGTGCGGGGAATTCTCTACAATTTTGCTCTCTAGAATAAGCCAGAATTCAACAAGGTATGCCATTTTTGCTATAACTCCTTTTTTGAGAGGTTCCAAGCAGTGAAACTTGCAAGAATTGCATAAAGACAGTGAAGAACATTGTGTACTATTTTAAGATCTTTATTCATTACAGGTACATAGTTGTGATTATTTCAAGTTAGGGTTGTTGACTAATCCAAAATTAGTCATGTGAGACTAAAGTAAAATTTGATGAAAATGCTAGTCTCTTGTTGTTAAAGTTAAGGAAGGTTTGTAGGTATGTGATCATATACACGAGGTCTATTACAAAGTTACAAATCATATTTGGATGATGAAATTGATGAGGGATTTTGGTTGAGGTACATGTTGGGTACATGGTTGAGACAAGTAGTTGATGAGTTGGCACATACGTGAGGTGTATAGTTGATGATGTTGGTACATATTGATGAGTCATAGTTGATGAATAATTGATGCATGATTGGTACATACTTGGTACATGGTTGGAGGCACTTGTTAGTAGTATTGTTGACACATTGTTTATGGATGATATAGCATACTTGTCTTGGTATATTATTAGAATCACATATTGATCTTGGTGATGATTATGAGTTGTTGTGTTATGCTTGGTTGATGTACATATTGGTGATATTGTGCATATGGTTGTGAGTTGTCTTGGTGATTGATCTTGGTGAGTAGATATGGTTTGGTTGATAATATTGATGAGACAGATTTTTGTGATAGGTTGTTTGGATAGGTTATTGTCACAGGTTATTTGTACAGATTTGGTGCATGGTTGATGCACTTGTTTATGGTACAAGTTGAGGTACAGGTTGATGTATGGTACATGCTGGCACATATTATTGGTACATGTTGTTACAGGTTGAGTGGTATAGGTTTACAACAATATATCTCATAGTGATAGTGTGACAGTGGTTCCATCATTCTACTTCTACGACAAGGCAATTGGACGGGGCACAAACAGGTGGTTGTAGCAACCTTCCGATTGTAGTTGAAGGACATAGGGGGTTGTAGCCTCCTTCTGGTTGTAGCCAGATAATTGGGGAGTTTGAGCTTCCCTCAGGTTTTATCCCTAGAAAATAGGGGGTTGGAGCCTCCTTCCAATTGCAGTTGGAAAACAAAGGAAATTGGTTCTTCCAATGAATGTAATTCTTAAAGACATATAAGAAAAAATGTTCCGTGTTTTTCTCCCGCATTGGGTTTCCACATAAAAACAATGGTGTACTATGTATGTGTATGATTGCTCATTTGTTCTTTGTTTATTTACTATGAAACTATTGGATGATAATGCTACATTGATATAACACTTGTATTTTATGGTTAAAAAGGATTAGATTGCTCTATTACTGATTCACCCCCCGTAATCCAACAACCTCTTATTGTTATACATCAAAATTACTCACTTCAATGATGACCCATTGTCGTCATTGCTAGTGTCACAAACATCATAATGTCATATTGCCTATGTCGTGTCTCTAATGACATCATAAGGACACTTAAGACACCTTCAAAGACTGGTTTAAGAAGGAGAAATCATATGATGAGGAGTACAAAGCATTTGCCATGAAAAAAACCACTTAAAAATGATTTTTGGAAGGATGTGCTCCCCTACCCATTATGAGGAAGCACCGACGCTCCCTAACCTTCTTTGGGGGAGCGTTGAAACACTCTGTGCACCCTTTTGGGGGAATGCTTCCCTTTCTGAGCGAATTTTGGTTTGTTGAGATAAATCAGGGAAGAATCCCCTCAATCTCTGAAGTTGGTTGGATTCGAATCTGAGGTCAAGGCATGATCTTAGGGAAGATACACAACTGAAGGAGAGGAATCCTCAACTTATCCCAAAGATCTCTCAAGTGGTTGGGTCTCTCCAAGCTTATATAAGGAGGCCTCCTGATGGTGAAAAGACATATAGAGAAATTGAGAAGCACCTAATTTATGATCTCATAAGGAAGGAGAGACATTGTAAAACATCTAACTTGTCATCTCATAAGGGAGATATCATTGAAGAATCAACATTCCATGTGTGGATTATTTGAGCAAGGGTTTGGAAAAAGGGAGCTTAGTGAAGCTGATGCGCTACATCCATGGCTGTAAGCAACACTTTGTTCTCATTAATATAAATTCAGGCTTGGACTTTTACCTTTAAAGTTTGTGTATATGAACTTGTTTCTTTCATAGATTCATTATATAACTAATCATAATAGAGCATGAAGTATTGTTGTTGTTGTTCGTTGTACCACAGGACCTTCAACTAAACTTGGAGATCAAGAGCAACCCGGAGTGAGAAAGGGAAAATGTCGGTAAAAAGGTACTTGCCTTTCTTCCCTCTTCTTCTTTGATAGTTTAGCTTTATGATAAAGGAATGTAAGTGTCCATAATAACACTTTCTGTCTTGGAGTTAGGGGTCTAGCATCCAAGAGGAAATCCACTTGTCCGCAGGGGGATTCTCCTATAACATAAATTGGTGACTCCACTGGCGAGGAGCTTTGATTTTGTATTCCTTTCCTAGGCCTTGTATTGGTCTTTTCTCATTCTTTGACCTTCTCCACATCGAGTCTCTGATTCTTAGATATGATTGATTGGCTCTTTATTTCATCATATTCACTCCGATTGTCTGAGTTTGGTTGAATTTTTGATTTTCTGGGCATTTTTTTTGAACTTTGAGAGCCTAGTGCTCCCTTTCCCTTACTATCAGAGCACCGATGCTCCATGTTTTCCTTACATAGAGCGTTGGAACGCTCTGGTGCCATTTACACCAGAGCGTTGTCCCTTTTCTGTGAGAAATCTTCCAGGGTTTTCATTCTCTGAGTTCATTTTTTGCCTTTGGCACTTGCTCAGGAGTCTTACAACCTCAGTACATGTTGGTCTTGGCCTTCAACACTCTGCTTTCTAAGAATTGATCACCTTTTGTTTGAAATTTTGATGTTTCTTCCTTACCTTGAAGTCACTCTTTGTCTTTGACGATTTAAAGTCAACTTACTGTTTTCTTCTCATTTATCTGACTGAGTGGAAGATTTTGTGAGGAAACTCAAGGATATATGCACTGTTCCATTTGATCTTTGAGGTCATTTTCCTAATCAATTCCTGGTTGTTCATCGTCCATTACCTTTCTCCTACCTTCACTAGAAATTTCACCTTTTTTCATGCATTCTGGGTAATTTTTTGCAAATTGTTGGCTATTTTTTCTGAGTTTCTGGGAGCACCAACGCCCCCCTATAGGCCATACCAGAGCGCCAGCGCTCCCCTACAATGTTTTAGGGGGTGTTGCAACACTCTGTGCACCCTTCTAGGGGAGCGCTAATGTCTTTTTTGAGTGAATTGCCTTCTTTTGCTCAGTCTTTTGTAGCCTGTTTTGTAGTACTCTTTACCCAGAGTCTGTGGTTGGTTTTTGAAGTTGTTTGGATTGGTTCTTGATGCTTTTTGATGCTTGTCACTCTCTTTTGTCTTGATTGGAGCTTGAAACCTCTTTTAGAAATGTGATTCTTTTCTAGCTGCGTTTTTGTCGGGACAATTTTGAGTGGTTTCTCTTTCTCCCTATCATTTCTTGGATTGTTCTTCGCATTTTATTGTCTTCCTTGAATGCTTGTATTTGAAGTAGCGGAATTGCGTGTTTTTTTTGGCATTTTGGGACATTGTGCATCTGAAATGATGAATGGTTTCTCCTTCTCGTAGCATAGTTTTCATCGAAATGAAAAGATTGCATATTCATCTCTTTGCATAACTTTCGAGTCGGTCAAAACACCCTATTGTCCATGCCATTTTTCCTTTGAGTAACAACAATCTTAAAAATCAAGCGCTAAACTAAAAATTGATTAGACATTTTTTACATTTTCTGGCAGCAAACCTACATTATATTAGTTGTAGGGCTTTGGAATAGGTGTGAAAGATAACTTTCCAAAGCTGCAAACAAACATAGGATCTTGTGTTAGGGAGTAGTGAAATGCAATTGCTACATTTTATCCTGGGAAGCCCTTCTCACACAAGGGTCAATCATGGGGTCGCATCAAGACTGGCAGAGTTACTCACCCTGCTTTGTTGGTCTTGGTGTAGAGATTGCACGTATTGTGGGGGTCGCTTGAAGGTATACCCACAATGATGAGTGGAAGACTTTCAAGTTGATTTCGGGCTAGATACCCTACCTTTGCGCGTGGATCAGACTGTCGACTGTTTCCCAGGCATCATTGTTGTAGTTGGTAACCTTAGTGGCCTATCTCTTTAGGTTCTTTACACAAGCTGACTGTGGAGAAGAAAGTCTTCATGGTACCTGGAATCGACGTTGGCCAGACTCACTCGGGCTCCTTGGAGAGTGTTGTAACAGATATTGAAAATTTCCAATTCAACTGAGGCACTTTTGCTCAAATTTTTCAACTATCCACCGAACACCAAGCAGGCTGTATTTTACCCGTTTTCGGTGCTTATTAAATTAAATACAAAGAGCATCCTTCCGGCATAAAAGACACCTCCTACCTTTCTATGATATCAGTCTCATAATTATAACGCTTCCTGGCTATTAAATAAATGTAACACATACCTACACCATGGATACAATTTGAGGCCATCATAGCTATCTGTGCCAAATTATTACAGGTTGTCCCCACTCTGCTCAGGGTGTCATGCCTAATCTTTAGTGGAATCTTAGAATGGCCTGTAATTTCTTTCTTGAGAATCTGATATAGATATTTTAGACTTTGAGGGACCCTAATGTTTCCTTGCTGTTCGATTTCGGGATAGAAGTAAATGGGCTGAAGGGAGAGTTGGAAAGTCGGTAATTGAGATTGCCACTTCAAGGTATTGGAAATTGGACTTCACTGTTGTGAGATACACGAGAGAATTAAAGTTTGTAATCGAGATGGACAGTTCTCCGCGCATGATATATCAGCTTCAAATACAAGTTTGTATTGATTTTCTAAGAGGATGGGGAGATCAAAGTTCAGAATTTCTCATATGATGCCACATTGGTGGTTTTACAAGCTCAGAGACATTGTTAGAAAAACTAATCAGAGGCCTCTTCATCCCGAGGACAAGCCAATTGCAATAGATATTCAACGCACAATTAGCCTGCCGAGGAGCGATTACTACAAGTTTGCCTCTTCCCAAGGATTTTTAGAGGGGGTTTATGCTTCTCCTATCTCAGGGTTGTTTCAGACGTTCGCATTCCCAAAGCAAAGAGAGAGCTACACTATACAATGTTCTAAAAAGTTATGGAGGATCCGGCTTCGAAGAAGAGTTATGGAAGAAAGTGTTCTGCATTTTGCTGCAGTTGTATATTGAGTCTGTCGTCCATTGAAACCGATGCAAAGAACTTTTTTGGTGTAGGTTTATCAAGCGAAGATGATGATTCTGAAGACAGTACTATTCAAGTTCCATTCCTAAATAAATATTCTGATTACAATAGTTTGGTTTCTGGTATGAAGCTCAAGTTTACTCTGACCGGGGACGACTTGAAGGAGAATGCAGCTACCTTGTTTAGAAGACGTGATCCGCATGGGCTTAATTCCCATGCGCGAGCATGGGCTAAGCTCGGTGAAATGATTCGAGCAAAGGGCTGTAAGAAGAAGATTAATCATCATAGGTATGATAATGATCATCACACTTTGATGGAGTATCCAAGAGTTTGTAGGGATGGTATGGAGTGTGTTGATATCAATAAAAATGAAAGGGTTGTTCCGAAGTCACTAGAAATATATGGGAAATCCATTAATCATGCAGAAGTTACGAAGCTAAAATTGGATCCCGAGTATTACAAAATTATCAGCTCACTGATAAGAGTGATGTGTACAGTTTCGGTGCAGTTTTGCTTGAACTGGTGATGTCACAGAAGGCCATTGATTTCAACAGGGAACCCAAGGAGGTAAATATTCCCATACATGTGCTTAACCAATGGGAGGCAGGTACGTATCGATGGGATCCAGATAAAGATGAAGAGAACCTGATCGATCAACGACAGGCAGAAGGACATATATTACATCACCGGCGAGAGCAAGAAGGAGGTGGAGAATTCTCCGTTCTTGGAGAAAATGAAAAGGAAAGGGTATGAAGTCATGTTCATGATGGATTCCATCGATGAATACGCCATAGGGCTGAAACGAAAGAGACGGAAGATTGTTCAATAGCTTTCACGGGATATCCCGTCATGGGATTCAACCATCTAATGGTCGCCTCGGGCGGTTGCGAAGATTATCATCAGAAGCACGACAACCAGTCGCGCTGCACGGCCTCACGGATTGTAGACAAGAACCAGTCCATCTGCGCTCGGGATCGGCGAGCACGCGGAAGATTGACGTTCGATCTCGAAATCAGAGTTCCCTTTTCGCAAGCTCGAGAGGCCATCCTGAACCGAAGAAGATCAGAACTCTGAATCCCGAGTCTCTGTGTGCACTCGAAGGGTCGGGAATCATTATACGAATGATTAAGAAATCGGAGGGGGCTTATTTTGGCCCGGTTGAGGACGTTGTGACATTTGAGATAATTTACCATCGCTCTCGGCTGGCCTACGTTCTGACACAGGACATGTACGTTTATCAAGAGATTGAGAAGATGCTGATAGAAAAATACGGCGCAATCCCCACTGTCGTTCACTTGCATGGCGGAATCGTTGAGCCCACGAGTGATGGGAACTCGATGGCATGGTTTACAACGGGATTCAACGAAACTGGACCAAACTCTATTTCGGAAATTCGGCCGACTTAGAGTTTGGATTGACTTTCTCTTTTCCCGAAGCCCGAAATCAAGGTTCCAACTCACACACTCACATAGGAGGATCTGAAGCTGAGATTTGATATGATGGGAAAGTCTAGTCAATTCTTATTCGGCTTTTGACATTAGTGCAACATGAGAATCATTAGAGATTTCTTCTTCAGGGAATGTCATAACTCCCAGGGGATGAAAAAGTGCAGAAGGCTCCCCATGGAACAAGCAAGGGCGTTGGAGAAGAGTTTTGAGTTGGGAAAGGTACTGGAAGCCGGAAATAAAAGAAGCTAGCAGGGGCTCTCGGACTATACCCAAGGCAAATCGCTATTTGGTTCTAGAACAGAAGAGTCGAATGGAAAACCACGCAGCTAGAGAAAGACTTCGGTGTTATCAAGTAGAACTATGAATCCCTCAAGGCTCATTATCGCACTCTCTTGGAAGAGAACAAAAAAACTCCAATCTGAAGTCAGAATATTAATTCAAATTTAGTGTTTGTTTTCTTCTTCTGATGTGAAATTTGTTATCAGAAATGCCATGTACTAATTTCATAACCCATTTTCCTCCATTGGCACCATCATTGAGTAGATCCCGATATCGAGCAGAATACTTAAGAAGGATCGAAACAAAAAAAGACAATTGGCACCATCATTGAGTAGATCCAGATATCGAGTAGAGGAAAATGAAGCGACAATCCACCTGGAGTGATCGGTCCTACGCATTGGTTGGAAGCCTTCTCATATTTTTGGAGGTTTCAAAGAAAAATCAAACGCAAGGATAACACAAAGATTTATCCCAGCTGAAAATACCCCACTTGTCAAATGATTAATAACGGTTTAAAGAAACGACAACGCATCCGATAGTCACACAGTTCCAGAAGGCAAACCGTTTCATTTTCTTTTTATGTAACGTATTGTGAGTGCGATAGGTGATATAATCGTTGGAGGAAACAGAGAAGGAGAGAGGCGCGGGGGTGAGCTGGGGAATAAACCTCTTGTGAAGAGGGGTTCCTTTGTATGCTGAGTTATTTTGTAAGCCAAGAATGGAATAATACAGATGATGTATTTACTTGAGACTGTGAGATTCATCACGGTTGATTCTTTCAGTATGTTCTTCCTTATTTCAGCCGTGTTAAATCTATTTGGAATTCATTTTATATGCTCCTTACCCACAGTTGATATATATGTGTTGTCATTATCATATTGTTTATCTCTTCCTCTTTCAACTATGTTAAATTCGTTTGGAATTCATTTTATATGCTCCTTACCCACAGTTGATATAAATGTGTTGCGTTCTATGGTGACTGATCAGAATTCGTTCTAGATAAGTGCTCTGCATCTAGTTATCAGCCTTCGTTTGTTTTCCTCTAAAGATTATCGTAGTGAAAATTCCTCCTTGATAGATGCTTTCACTGTGATGGTCTTTTCTTTTCTTTTTTTGCTACCGCATCATGATTATCAAATTGCTGAAAGATAGACTTACTTTGCCTCACTTTCTGCAAGTTATATGATCACTGCTATTATCTCCTTTCTTCGGTTTTCACTTGACTCCATGCCCAATGGACTGTTTCCCTAGTCCAACCCCCAAACTCTAAAATCCAAAACTATCATTTACCCATAAATCTGCCCACCTTTTCACGCTTACTGAAGATCATATTGTGACATTGTTCGAGAGATCCCTCTCGGGTTGGTGGGGGGCAACTTCCAATCCAAAGTGGTTCGAGGTTGCCTTGGGATTGATTTGCTGCAACCCAAATTCAGTTCCGAGTGTCAACATTTTGGCGCCGTTGCCGGGGAATCGAAGTTGATATCTATCCCTAGGAGAACGACATTTTCATAGTCCTAAGGCCTGGTTGAGCAGCCAGTCATAGGCAAATATTGGTTTCACATGCTCTGGCGACTCCATTAAAAGTTTCCGATGGTGATTTCACTGGCAGGAGAACTCATAATTACAGCTTTCATGTTAGGTTTCCCAATGGATGAGGCACCTGGTCTATTGTTCTTGGCACTTTACGGGAAAGTACCATCCCTAGATGGAGCCTATGTTGTAACAGATATTGAAAATTTCCAATTCAACTGAGGCACTTTCGCTCAAATTTTTCAACTATCCACCGAACGCCAGGCAGGCTGTATTTTACCCATTTTCGGTGCTTATTAAATTACATACAAAGAGCATCCTTCTGGCATAAAAGACACCTCCTACCTTTCTATGATATCAGTCTCATAATTATAACGCTTCCTGGCTATTAAAAAAATGTAACACATACCTATACCATGGCTACAATTTGAGGCCATCAGAGCTATCTGTGCCAAATTATTACAGGTTGTCCCCACTCTGCTCAGGGTGTCACGCCTAATCTTTAGTGGAATCTTAGAATGGCCTGCAATTTCTTTCTTGAGAATCTGATATAGATATTTCAGAGTTTGAGGGGCCCTAATGTTTCCTTGCTGTTCGATTTCGGGATAGAAGTAAATGGGCTGAAGGGAGAGTTGGAAAGTCGGTAATTGAGATTGCCACTTCAAGGTATTGGAAATTGGACTTCACTGTTGTGAGATACATGAGAGAATTAAAGTTCATAATCGAGATGGACAGTTCGAGAAATTTGAAAGCTCTCCGCGCATGATATATCAGCTTCAAATACAAGTTTGTATTGATTTTCTAAGAGGATGGGGAGATCAAAGTTCATAATTTCTCATATGATGCCACATTGGTGGTTTTACAAGCTCAGACACATTGTTAGAACAACTAATCAAAGGCCTCTTCATCCTGAGGACAAGCCAATTGCAATAGATATTCAACGCACAATTAGCCTGCCGAGGAGAGATTACTACAAGTTTGCCTCTTCCCAGGGATTTTCAGAGGGGGTTTATGCTTCTCCTATCTTTAACTACAGGGTTGTTTCAGACGTTCGCATTCCCGAAGCAAAGAGGGAGCTACACTATACAATGTTCTAAAAAGTTATGGAGGATCCGGCTTTGAAGAAGGGTTATGGAAGAAAGTGTTTTGCGTTTTGCTGCAACTGTATATTGAGTCCGTCGTCCATTCAAACCGATGCAGAGAAATTTTGTGGTGTAGGTTTATCAAGCGAAGATGATGATTCTGAAGACAGTACTATTCAAGTTCCATTCCTAAATAAATATTCTGATTACAATAGTTTGGTTTCTGGTATGAAGCTCAAGTTAACTCCGACCAGGGATGACTTGAAGGAGAATGCAACTACCTTGTTCAGAAGACGTGATGAGCATGGTCTTAATTCCCATGCATGAGCACAGGCTAAGCTCAGTGAAATGATTCGAGCAAAGGGCTGTAAGAAGCGGATTAATCATCATAGGTATGATAATGATCATCACACTTTGATGGAGTATCCAAGAGTTTGCAGGGATGGTATGGAGTCTATTGATATCAATAAAAATGAAAGGGTTGTTCCGAAGTCACTAGAAATATATGGGAAATCCATTAATCATGAAAAAGTTACGAAGCTAAAATTGGATCCCGAGTATTACAAAATTATCAATTCACTGATAAGAGTGACGTGTACAGTTTCGGTGTAGTTTTGCTTGAACTGGTGACGTCGCAGAAGGCCATTGATTTCAACAGGGAACCCAAGGAGGTAAATATTCCCGTACATGTGCTTAACCAATGGGAGGTAGGTACGTATCGATGGGATCCAGATAAAGATGAAGAGAACCTGATCGATCAATGACGGGCATAAGGACATATATTACATCATCGATGAGAGCAAGAAGGCGATGGAGAATTCTCCATTCTTGGTGAAACTGAAAAGGAAAGGGTATGAAGTCCTATTCATGATGGATTCCATCGATGAATACGCCATAGGGATGAAATAGAAGAGACAAAATATTGTTCAATAGCTTTCACGGGATATCCCATCGTCAGATTCAACCATCTAATGGTCGCCTCGGGCGATTGCGAAGATTATCATCAGAAGCACGACAACCAGTAGAGCTGCACGGCCTCACAGATTGTAGACAAGAACCAGTCCATCTGCACCCAGGATCGGTGAGCACGCGGAAGATTGACGTTCGATCTCAAAATCAGAGTTCCCTTTTCGCGAGCTCGAGAGGCCATCCTGAACCGAAGAAGATCAAAACTCCGAATCCCGAGTCTCTGTGTGCGCTCGAAGTGTCGGGAATCATTATACGAACGATTAAGAAATCATAGGGCGCTTATTTAGGCCCGGTCGAGGACGTTGTGACATTTGAGATAATTTACCATCACTCTCGGCTGGCCTACGTTCTGACATAAGACATGTACATTTATCAAGAGATTGAGCAGATGCTGATAGAAAAATACGACGGAATCCCCACTGTCGTTCACTTGCACGATGGAATCGTTGAGCCCATGAGTGATGGGAACTTGATGGTGTGGTTTACAACGAGATTCAACGAAACTGGACCAAACTCTATTTCAGAAATTCGACCGACTTAGAGTTTGGATTGACTTTCTCTTTTCCTGAAGCCCGAAATCAAGGTTCCAGCTCACACACTCACACAGGAGGATCTGAAGCTGAGATCTGATATGATGGGAAAGTCCAGTCAATTCTTATTCAGCTTTTGACATCAGCGCAGCATGAGAATCATTAGAGATTTCTTCTTCAGGGAATGTCGATAACTCCCAGGGGATGAAAAAGTGCAGAAGGCTCCCCATGGAACAAGCAAGGGTGTTGGAGAAGAGTTTTGAGTTGGGAAAGGTACTGGAAGCTAGAAAGAAAAGAAGCTAGCAGGGGCTCTCGGACTGTACCCAAGGCAAATCGCTATTTGGTTCTAGAACAGAAGAGCTGAATGGAAAACCATGCAGCTAGAGAAAGATTTCGGTGTTATCAAGCAGAACTATGAATCCCTCAAGGCTCATTATCGCACTCTCTTGGAAGAGAACAAAAAAACTCCGATCTTAAGTCAGAATATTAATTCAAATTTAGTGTTTGTTTTCTTCTTCTGATGTGAAATTTGTTATCAGAAATGCCATGTACTATTTTCATAACCCATTTTCCTCCATTGGCACCATCATTGAGTAGATCCAGAGATCGAGCAAAATACTTAAGAAGGATCCGAACAAAAAAAGACAATTGGCACCATCATTGAGTAGATCCAGATATCGAGCAGAGGAAAATGAAGCGACAGTCCACCTGGAGTGATCGGTCCTACGCATTGGTTGGAAACCTTCTCAGATTTTTGGAGGTTTCAAAGCAAAATCAAACGCAAGGATAACACAAAGATTTATCCCAGCTGAAAATACCCCACTTGTCAAATGATTAATAACGGTTTAAAGAAACGACAACGCATCCGACAGTCGCACAGTTCCAGAAGGCAAACCATTTCATTTTCTTTTTATGTAACGTATTGTGAGTGTGATAGGTGATATAATCGTTGGAGGAAACAGAGAAGGAGAGAGGCGCGGGGGTGAGCTGGGGAATAAACCTCTTGTGAAGAGGGGTTCCTTTGTATGCTGAGTTATTTTGTAAGCCAAGAATGGAATAATACAGATGATGTATTTACTTGAGACTGTGAGATTCATCACGGTTGATTCTTTCACTATGTTCTTCCTTATTTCAGCTGTGTTAAATCTGTTTGGAATTCATTTTATATGCTCCTTACCCACAGTTGATATATATGTGTTGTCATTATCATATTGTTTATCTCTTCCTCTTTCAGCTGTGTTAAATTCGTTTGGAATTCATTTTATATGCTCCTTACCCACAATTGATATAAATGTGTTGCGTTCTATGGTGACTGATCAGAATTCGTTCAAGATAAGCGCTCTGCACCTAGTTATCAACCTTCGTTTGTTTTCCTCTAAAGATTATCATAGTGAAAATTCCTCCTTGATAGATGCTTTCACTGTGATGGTCTTTTCTTTTCTTTTTCTGCTACCACATCATGATTATCAAATTGCTGAAAGATAGAATTACTTTGCCTCACTTTCTACAAGTTATATGATCACTGCTATTATCTCCTTTCTTCGGTTTTCACTTGACTCCATGCCCAATGGACTGTTTCCCTGGTCCAACCCCAAAAATCTAAAATAAAAAACATTTACCCATAAATCTGCCCACCTTTTCACGCTTACTGAAGATCATATTATGACATTGTTCAAGAGATCCCTCTTGGGTTGGGGGGGGGGGGGGGGGGGGGGCAGCTTCCAATCCAAAGTGGTTCGAGGTTGCCTCGGGATTGATTTGCTGCAACCCAAATTCAGTTCAGAGTGTCAACAGAGAGTATACCCATGATTATGTGTGGGAGCTTGCACTAGGGTGTAATTCCATTAAGAAGGTCATCAACGTAACTTTTCCACCTACTTTAGCTCAGCCCCTTCTTACTTTGTTCCTGTGACGTTGGATTTCATCAACAACTAGTGTGCTCATTGTGAGAAGGTTTTGTTTTCTTGCTTCCTTACTAGATTTTTAGCATGTGCTGTTTGTTCTCCCTAGCAGAATCTAGGTTGGACTTTTATTTTTATGGTGTCCATTCCCAGAATGATCAATGAAGGAACCCCTTTGCTAGGGGAACCCTTTGTTTTTCCTTCTTACAGAAACATTGGTCCTCCTTACATCACTACTTTGAGCCTTCCAGGTCTCACAATTGGGTTACCAGTATGGTTTTTTTCCACTCTGATGATCTCGAATGCAAGTGCTTCAGATGTAAGCACACCACCCACACATCAACCTCATGTCAACCTTTCTCCTTCTTTGCCCGTCAGGTCTCCTTCCGTTTCTCCTTCTTCGCCTAGTGAAATCTCTCAAGCAAGTATCCAGATTGATAAGAAGAAGAAGAAACAAAAAGAGAAGAAGAAGAACCAGAAAGGGGCCAAGCCTCCAACTACATCAGATGTTGGATTCAAGATAACAACTACTGTTAATAGTACTGGGAGTCTTGATGAGGTCGCTAAGATTAAAACGAAGAATCTGAAACCCGAATTCCCTTGCAGTCTTTCTAAGGGTGACCACTTTCTGAGGGATTGCCCTGGTATTCCCAAGGTCTTAGAAATGTGGTCTTCCACGTCATTGGCCCCTACTGGTCATGATGGTGATGCCTTGTCAACTAGTGACGTTAAGGTTGGTAAGAAGAAGACAACTGTCAAATTCCCTCGTATGTTATGTGAACGTGATCATTATTCTAACCTTTGTCCTCGTATGGATGAGGCTTCTTCTCTTTTGAAAAAGATTCAACTTCCAATCGATTATCGTAAGATTTATCCCAACCCGTCGTTAGTTGATGGACTGGTCAATCCGGTTCCATCCCCAGTCAGTCCGGTTGATCATGTCGTCAATATGGTCACGTCCTTAGTTGAACCAGTTGATAAAGAGGTTGGCCCAATCCCATATTCGGTCGATCCCACTCTCCTGTTAGAGAGTGCAACCCAAGCGGTCGATCCATTTCCACTTGTTGACCCCATTCTCTTCTTGGAGAATGAAACCCAAGTGGTTGATTTGATGTCATTATTGATCGATCCCACTCCTCCATTGAGGAGTGCCAAAGTGGTTTCTCCCGTTACTTCATCGATCAATCCCACTCCTCCTCTGATGAGTGCCAAAGTGGTCGATTTGTTTCCGCCATCAATCGATCCCACTCCTCCATTGAGGAGTTCCAAAGTGGTTGTTCCGGTTACTTCATCGATCAGCCCCACTCTTTGTCAAAAGAGTGAAACCAAAGTGACTGATCTAGTTCCTTCCTCGGTCAGTCCCACCCTTCATCCAAAGAGTTCCAAATTGGTTGTTTCGGTTACTTCATTGGTCAATCCCACTGTTCCTCTGAGGAGTGCCAATGTGGTCGATCCGATCCCATCATCGATTGATCCTACTCTCCCTCTAGAGAGTAAACCTGATGCTGCCCACGTTTTTCTCATTGGTACAAAATCTACCATGCCCGAGGGCATTCCTCCTTCTCTTGCGAAAACCCCTCCAAGTAATGAGGCCATACTTTTTGATTGGGGTGTGCTAGTTGGACCTCGTCTTCCCTCTCACATACCTTTCAAGATTACAGTATAGGTTTGTGGTCAGGCCGTTCCTCAGACACTGATAGACAAAGGTTCGTCCATTAGTATTTTGTCTTCTATTGCTTGGAAAGCTTTGGGTTATCCTCAACTTGTGCCAGTTACCCAGACTCTGTTTGATTTTAACAGAAGAACCAGTCACCCTTTAGGGATCCTTCCTTAGTTTCCATTAACTTTGGGAGGGAAAACTGTCTTCATTGATGTTATGGTAGTCCAGGACCCCTTGGATTTCGATTTACTCCTTGGGCGAGATTATGTCTATGCCATGAAAGCTATTGTGTCCACTTTTTTTCGTGTGATATCTTTCCCGCACGATGGACGAATGGTGACTATTGATCAACTTTCATTTGCTGGCCCTGACTTGACCATCAACCCAATGACCTTCCTAAACGGTTCTTATATGTAGTCGGTATCACCCCTGCCATAGGTCAATTATGTGGCGTTGTCTCCCATGAATTCAACTTCTGATGACTTAGATCTGGTAGTTGACATGGTGATCTCTTCGATAGGGCTATTGGAGCCCGATCTCCTTAACCCTGTCCCGGCCCTCGACATGTGTTCCTTCCAGAGTGATTTTCTTCCATCCAGTGAAGATCTCTTGGAAGCCATGACTGAGTTTTGTCCCTTGACATGGTGTCCTTCCAGAGCGTTATCCTCTTGGAAGACATGATCAAGAAGAGGCCATGAGCATAGTTTCTCTTCTCTGTGGCAAGCTCGTTAAAAAATGAAACATAAGCCATGAGCATAGTTTTTTTATCTCTGTAGCAAGCTCGTTAAAAAATGAAACAGAAATCTGGGAATTCAACCTGGAGCCCTAAGCATAGTTCTTTTTCCTGTGTCAAGCTCGTTAAAAAATGAAACAGTCACCTCTCCCATCAGGTCGAGTCTTTCGCCGGATCTCATAGATGTCGAGTTGAGTCTTTCGTTAGGTCTTGTATTCGAACCTTCTTTTCATACACCCTTATCCTTTTTCTCCATCTAGTACAGAAATTGGTGACAACCTCAAAGTTGGTGAATGAATTGAAGATTGGGAGGCATGTCTCCAGCCTTTGATGATCATTATGGAGTTAAGCCACTAGGTTTCAAGCTGGGGGTAGAGTACCGAGCTTAGTCTTTGTTATTTCTTACACTCGTAAAAACATGAGAATGTAACTGAGCAACCTTTTTATTTCTTTTTCGGGCTCACATGGATATACGAAAAAGGAATCCCTTGGAGTCTTCTTTAAACGCTTTTCACACTCTCTAAACGTGAAAATATTGTCGAGTGATCTTGCTTCCTTTCCCACTCATTAAAAGGTTTGAAAGGGCGTCTTTCGAGTGATAATTTATCTCTTTTTCGGCCTTTCAATACTAACATTACAAAAAAGTGTTGGCATGTTTTACAGGCAACGTATGCTTGTCATTGATGGCAAGTACAACAGTGATGATGGCTTGAGTACAGCAGCAATGATCAGCAGCGTAGTGATAATCGGGGAAGAGTAGCAACCATGATCATTGGATCAAGGAGAACCTGCACGTTCTTTAAAGTGCAAGGAGTAGTGGGCTCACAAAATCCCAAAAGAAGGAGGACCGTCCATCTTTAGGCAGGACACGTGGGGAAAGATCATCATTTCGCTGACTGAAGAGTCAAAGGAACATGGTTCCCTAACCTCTCAAAATCGCGATATGCGAAATTGCGACTTAATCTGAGCTGTCAGATCAAGGTTTGATCTGGACCGTTGATCCCAGTCCATTTTGGAGTTTCGCAGATCGAGAGTTGGAGATGTCAAAGAATATTAACCACAAGAATCTCGAAATCGCGATATGCAAAATCGTGACTTAATCTAAGATGTCAGATCAAGGTTTGATCTGGACCATTGATCCCAGTCCATTTCGGAGTTTCGGAAATCGGGAGATGGAGAAGTCAGAGACTCTCAACATTAGGAGTCTCGAAGTGCCAAAATGCGAAATCGCGAAACAAGACACATCATCAAACCATGTCAGCTAAGAACACGTGGCACAACCAGGAAATGACAAGTGTCAAGCTAATTCAACATTTCAGGCACATGTAAGTCATGAATCAGAGTGACACATGTTAGTTATTCGACACGTGTCAATCCACATGTGACATCAGCAAGTTTACACCACTTCAGAGTTTTCAAAAATTGGGAGATGGAGATGTCAAAGAAATCATACCATAGGAGTCCCGAGGTCGTGAACCCTGAAATCGCGATATACGAAATCATGAAGACATTAGGATCATCGTATCACTTAGAGTGTGGACCGTTGATCCGACTCCATTTCATAGCTTCAGATATCGGGACATGGAGCGTCAAGAGACTCTACCATGGGAGTGCCGAAATCCCGAAATGCCGAAATGCGAAACACGTTTTGGCTCAATCTGTGGTCGCAACCATTGGTCACATCGGCGGAAGATGAAGGAAGGAGCTAGGTCAGATAAGATCCATTTTAGAGTTTTGGGGATCGGGACATGGAGCGTAATGAAATCATTACCACGGGGATCTCAAAACGGCGAAGTGCAAAATGGCGAAGTAAACACAAGTTTCTATGAATTCAATCCAAAGGTGCAAGTGAAGTTGAACAAGATCGCAGGGATACTTTTGTGCCTCACAGTGTAACTGCTAGAAACAATTGATGGTCTCTGCCAGAGAATTCGAAGAGACCTCTGTGTGATCGCCAGAGGAGATGAAGAGTCTCTAAGCTTCGTCCAGTGAAGCAAGACGATTCTTAGGGGGATTGACAGATGGATGAGCGTTGAAGTCTGTAACTGAAATAGAAGGCATAAGCTCGACTGTGCCAGAGAAGAAGAGGAGTCTCAACTACCAGAGAGGTTGAGGAATCTCAGCAGAACACCCAGTGATGCTGAACGCGTGGTGGGAACCACCAGAGAAGCTGAAGAGTTGCAATGATCAGGCAAAAGCACTCAAGATGTGCATGAGATTGGTGGGGGCGTGAGCATGCATAGGCATGGCAAATATTGCATGCACAAGGAGCACAAGGACTATAAGAATGTGGAACAAAGAAGAGATTAGTGTTGTTGTCGCTGTGCAGGAGAATTGAGGTGTGTACAAGGAGGCAGAACGTAGGAGCAGAAAGGCACAGTCGAGGAATGGTGCATTGAAGGGATATGGCGTATAGAGCATAAAAGGCAGAAGAAAAGAAAGTGCTAGAGGTGTGCAGAAGACACTGATGCAGATAGGGCAGAGCAGTGTAACATAACAATGACAGGGCTGGTAAGCCATTGAATAATTTTATGTCGCTGTAATAAGTTTTAGTAACAAAGAATTTATAATTCAGGGTGGTTGGGAGGTGCTAGGGAGGACTGGTGTCCTCAAAGGTTCAAGTGGGTGCTTGAACACAGGGAGTTGGTGCTTCCTTCTAGTTGGTGCTAGAGAAACCAGGG
>ML779520.1:592198-626295 GCA_009831015.1 Picea engelmannii | reverse complement strand
CGGTATGGGTTTCCTCGGGAATTATTTGTCTCTGGTTTCTCATATATGTGACTGATGCTGAATGTGCCTTTGTTTATTTTCCATTATTGTGATCATCATTGAGTGCCCTGTAAAGATTTTAAAAGAAGCATAATTGTTTAAGCACAGTAACAACTGATTCAACCCCCCTCTCAGTTGTCCAACAAAAATGACAACATTGGAGTCATCTTTAAGTCATTTTTAGACTCTCTAAATATGAAAAACCACTGAGTTTACCTTCTCTGGACTCGTTAAACAATCATACATTAACGTGCCCATATGGGACCGAACCCTTACTTCTTCCAGTTCGTTAAACAAAGGAAGAGGGACTTATCGAAGGTGAGTTATATCGAGCATGTGTTACCCTCCTCGAGCTCGTTAAATTAAAAAGAGGTACTCGTCCTCCAACCATTCTTCTAGGATAACTCAATCCACAAAGCATCTTCCCGTGAGGGATTTCACCATAAGGGGACCACTTTGGATTTCATCCATTTGCGAACCTTATCAATCATGATAAGACAATAATGAGAGCATGGGTCCTCCAACCATTCTTCTAGGATAACTCAATCCGCAAAGCATCTTCCCATGAGGGCTTTCAACATAAGGGGATCACTTTGGAGTTCATCCATTTGTGCACCTTATCAATCATGATAAGACAATAATGAGTCATCTATACATTTTTCCAACAATGCATCATATCCCAATGAAACCACATCTATCCATCTTCATCATGTATCAATGATAACTCATTGATCCATATTCATCATATCAATGACAACTCATTGATCCATCTTCATCTATGCATTCTCATCAAGGAAAATACATATTACATTACATCAATCATCAATCAATCAATCCTTTGGCATCAATCAATCACTTGACATCAATCAATCAAAAACCATTGGCATCAATGACAACATGATCCAACACATGACACATGGAAACTCAACATTGGAGACACGTGGAAACATAAAATTTGAGATGCATGGCATGATATTATTGGATGACTCATAATGGTGACTGGGCATGAGGTGGACGACGACGGGATTCCAAAAAATATTATTTTATTTGACTATTTTCCAAGGGTCGAATCCTCCAAGCTCCATAATTTCTTTTCTTCTCGTGTTTCTTGCTAAGTGTATCAAACACTTATTATTATATATCATGAAGAATATAATATCTCAATACATGTGGGATAGAATTTTAAACCAAAATTTTGAATTTTATGAAGGGAAGCACGAAATTCATCCAAGGGCCCACATTTTCCCATCAATTTTGATCGACGGTGGTTGAGTGTTGATCTTGGAGAGGCCATAACTTGAGCTCCGAGTGCCAAAATCATGAAAAATTTATACCGTTGGAAAGGTATTTCGACATAGAAGATGGTGGTATAGGTTTCAATTGCTGAAAGTTGATACATTTTTCTCATAAATTAAAATATCAGTCAGCTGCATTTTTAATGGGTCTGCATGACAACTTAACTTCACGAACTCATATCTTGAGATCCTGGCGATGAATTTGCACAAACTTTATATTGTTGGAAATATAAGACGATGAAGATAACATAAGAAGTGATTTACATGGCTAAAAATTTGATTATAATTCCCATAAAATTAAAACACAGTCCTCCTATTTTAAATGGGAAATTAATTAAATTGTGAAAATAAAAGTTTATTTAAAAACTTTCATTAAAAAGAGGAAAGGGACCCATTTTAGATATGTATATATTGATGATATAATTTCATTAATGAGGAATTGATGAGGAAACAATTAAATGGAACATTTCAAGAATAAACTTGTAGGGGAATTTCAAGAGAGGAAGAAAACCCTAACTACCCAAGTAGTTAGAAAATCTCTTCTTAAAAAGAGAAGAGAGGATTCATCAAAGGTTGAAATAATCAATATTTTCAGAGGAGTAGAGAAGACGATCAAAGGAAGAAGAAGGTACACCCATGGATACACAATCAAACTTCTGATCAAAAGAAAGAAATCTCCATCTTCTCCATTCTTTCTATTCTTCTACACCACTTCTCATAGCTTTATGCTTGAATCTCAGAGTTGGGCACAAGGCTGAGTTGTTGAGTGTTTTTCTTGTATTCTTTTACAAAATTTTCTTATATGATCATGGAGTATTTGAAGCCACATAGATGGCTGTCAAATTTTTGGTAATGAAAAACATTTCTCATGAATAAACTCCACAAAGAATTGCTTCAGGGTTGATCTTAATTGTATCTTGTAACTTTGAGTTTTAAGTATGAGATATTTGAAGTTGACCTATTAATTTCTTTTTTATTATTAATTGCAGTACTATATTAAAATTCTTTGCGATGATCAATCATTCTCTCCTATTATTCTCTCCTATTTATCATGAAGAACATATGGATGTGTTAATATATTATTAAGAAGATTGTGTGTGATGTTTATGACAATTTAATTCTGATGTTGAAGCCCTACTTCAATTTTGTCTTACTGTAAAAAGACTTGTGTTGCACATAAAGATCATATTGGGTTATTGAAGAACCATTTTCATATAAATCCAAGCAATAAATATTTTGGGTTTGATACCTATCACTCTCCCTAATCTAATATATTCAAATATATATCTTTTAGCCAAAGAGGAGAACCACCTCTCTAAAAATGAAGGGGGACTAATGCCCTCATGAGGTTGTCGTTTCAGTCCTGATGGATTAAAGCGTCAACAATACACTAATATATAAATAGCATGAGTGAATGAGGGTTCTATGTGCTTACCCTAAGTCATGAATGAAGGTGATATGATTGTGTGTGAAAATTCAACCCAAATGAATTCAGGATGCACAAGTATGACAAGGAGTTGTGTGATTGGAAGTTGAAAGAGATGGCCCCATTGAATATAAATAGAGGGACGAGATTGATGAGGTAGCAAAACTGCAGATATGGTAAACAATAATATGAGGTTGTAGAGGAAGCTCAGGCATGTGTTGAGCTTGGTGAGGGATATAGTAAGGTAAAAATCAATATCCCACATTCATAACAAAAAAATGATTTCAATGAATTTATAATGCAAAGGAGGAGTTACATAGTTTGAATGAGAACGAGAAGTTACAGAACCCTAAGCAAAGAATTAAATTTTAGGTGTGGGGCCCACTGTATTGGATATCGGAGTACTAGATTGAATGTGTGGAAGTGCAGTGTTGAAGTCCCAGTGTCCTGGTGGTGGGGACACAGAGGTTGACGATGAAAAATATCCAAGGAGTCCTAACTGTTGATCATCAGAAAGATCAATGACTGAGATTGATTCAACTAGACCATCTCAACCCTTTCGAAAGAGGCACAGTTTCAAAGTATCAATTTTTCGATAACCTAGTATCGAGGTTCCACAAGCAAGGTTCCATATCGGGACCTCAGAAATTGTTTGAAACTTGGTTGTGTTTTAGTAACCCGATACCCAATACCCGGTGAAGGTGTATAGTCAGTGGTCCTGTGTCCCGATAGGTAGTGTATACCAAATTAAAGTGAATGTGTGATAGTGAAACATTAAAAATACCCGGGGTCTCGATGGGTCGATGACCTGGTGGTTGAGACACAAAGTGCAGGTGAAGAAACTTGCCTCGTAGGAAAATTATAATCGTTCATTGGAAGATCAATGGCTCTAAAGGACTGGATCAGAGTACCACCGCAGGTTTGAAAGCCAATGTTTGAATTTTCCTGGGATCATTGATCTCGGTGCCTACTAACCCTGTATACCGGATTGGAGTACCAATGTAAGGTTAAAGACATAGGGGCCAGATGGATTGATCGTCTAGTGGCTCGGTGGTCAACTGGACCATAAAATAAGGTGGGTGTTGTGTGTGCATTTCAAGAGATCGATGACCCAATGATCTTAGTGGTCATTGTAACTGGACCAGGTTGAAAATATAAAGATGTTCATTTGAAGCCCATGTGGGTCCGATGCCCGATGATGCGGTGAACTAGGTCATTTCACCTTGCAGATTGACGATCAATATTTAATTCTAGACTTATATGATGGCTACTAAGTGTTCAGGTTGTGTTATGTTGAAGTCTCGAAAGATTGTGACCCTATGACCCAGTTAACCCAATGGACTATGAATAGATCGTGTGCGATGGAAGGAAGTGGACTGTTTATAAAGGATTTTTGTAGACCTATTTTAAGGAAGTGTCAAGGGATTTGAGATGGCTCGATAAGAAAGAAATTCGGTATGTGGACAAAGTATTAGGTGTATGGGCCCATGTTAAAAGTCGACCTGTTTTTTTTCAACTTAGGGCTGACCCAAAAATTTCCCCACGGTGAAGTCTATTAAAACGATGATCTAATCTGTTTTGAATGAGTGTGAGTTGGGTTGATATGGAAGTGAAGCTCTAAGGTTTTCAAGTGTCAAGAATTAAAGGGGACAAAATGTAATTGTATAAAGGTGGAAATGAGGTGCAAGGACAAATACATAACATTTGAATTCTCGTTGAGTGTGAATAGGTGGAGAGTATTGTGGGAATTACAACAAAGAAAGAGCAGATGATGAAATAACATATTTGTGCAGGAGAAAGATTGGAGTGAAGCGTTGTTTTTATATTGTTGACAGTTTAAAAAGAATTTAATCCAGACAGACAAGTTGAGGAGATTGGTGTCTCCAGTAAGTTGGTGCTTACATCTTGTTCAGTTGGTGCTTAGTTAAGGATATTGGTGTCTACGGTAGGTTGGTTGATCCATATGGATCTTGGTGGCCATCCACCTTTTCCACAAAATCACCATTTTGAGCCTGCAGTTTTGATAAACGATGACATTCACCCTTTTGATGGGGAATGGAATGTAATGTTATCTTCATTTGTTAATTACAGACATCATGTAATGGTCTGATGTACATGCCTATAACATAGCATTAATGCATCGGATCCCATTAGAAATCCATAGTTAAGCGCACTTGGGCTAGAGTAGTACTGGGATCGATGACCACCCACGAAGTCCTAGTATTTTACATGCCTATGTTATTTTATAAACTTAGTCCAATTTATCCCAGATGCTTCATGGGAATTTTTATCCTCTCACTCTCTCATATATAATTGAGGTGAAGGATGCCCTTTAAGCATGCAATGGAGTGTGATGTAAAGCTTGTTGTGAATGAAGCGTAGCCAACATCTCTTTCTTCTCAGAGATGAGCTACCCCATTTTTCCAGTTTGTGTTCTACAATGTTTTTCTATCTTATTCAATAATAGAAGTTGGGTTTCACTGTATTTCTATGTTATCTTCTATATTTTTGTGTATTTCATTGTTATATCTCAGTTATATTTCTTCCTTCATGTCGTTCTCAAAATAATCTGGATCAGTGGTATCAGAACAATCTACTCCTTATCATTTCTCAGAGCAGGTCCCCGACGAGGTCGAGGTATAGAGATTTGGGACTCGAGCTAGTTTCACTTGAGGACAACCACTCTCACTAGCCCAAGCGACCTCCCATGGCGGAAGAAAAGAGAGATGACAGAGCAGGAGATCCTTTCAAGACGTTGCTCGAGGAAGCCCTTGTGCGACAAAGGAAAGAGATGATGGACAACTTTGCTCAGATCCTTCGAAGACTACCGATGGTGGCAGCCGAAGCATCTTCAACAAGAAACCATTTTGCAAGTGTGACACCCTTCAAAGTACAAGTCAATTTTGATATCCCCTTATTTGAAGGCCAGATGGATGAGATGCTTTAGAAAAATGGTTGAATCTACTACAAGGTTATTACTTTGTCCAAAAAATATTCGACAGTGAAAAGATCACCTTCGTGCTCCTTAAATCCCTTCCCCATGTCAGATCTTGGTGGGAAGGTTACTGGGAGAGATACACTGCGGATGAATCTACACTATTTGGGAGAAAACCCACTTGGGCAACCTTTGTATATGCCCTAAAGGAGGAGTTCTACTCTGTCGGAAACTATGATGACCAATATATGAGATGGACAACTTTGTGTCAGAAAAGAGACCAGACGGTGCCATAATACACCAACATATTTCATACCTTGCGCTCATAGTTGGGTATCAAAGACTCTGAGCGGCACCTGGTTTTGAATTACCGCAGTGGTATACAAAATTACATCCAAGCTGAGATGGGTTTCTTGGACATATCCTCATTGGGAGTTGCTTATCAATATGTAGTCAAAATTGAGCAGAAATTCAAGCAGCAGAGTAAGTGGGAGAAGCATGGACGAAGCAAGGAAGGCCAACCTCAAGAGAGCCAATCCCAAATGTAGGCAAAGAAGGGTAACATGAAGTCTAAGAAAGACACTGGAAAGTGGTGTGAGTTCCATAATAGCCCTTAGCACAAAACTAATGAATGTCACTTAATATAGTCATTGGTGGTCGAGCTCAAAGACAAAGAGTCGAACCTTGACTTGGACCATGATTCAGAAAATGTTAAAAGGAGATAGATCATTGATGCAAAACCCACTGCTACTATCACAACTAAAACAATCCAACCAGAAGAAGATCTTGAGGAGGGGAAGAGACTCTTCCATTCACAGATGTGGGTGAAGGGGACCCCACTGCATTTTATTGTTGATAGCGGAAGTCAAGAGAACATCATCTTAACAAAGGTTGTCAAGTAGTTGGATTTTCGAACAACACCACACTTGCAGCCATACAACATCAGGTGGCTTCTCCAGGTTCAATATCTTCGTGTCATCCAACAATGTCGTCTGTCCTATAACATCATGCCCTTCAATGATGATGTATTATGTGATGTTGCCCCACTGGAAGTCTGTGATGTTTTATTAGGACAACCATATATGTGGATGCGTCATGCTATTTATGAGTGTTGACCCCGTAGCATCATTGTTACTCTGGGGGGTCAAATATACATGATACCAGAGGTAGTTTCAACTATTGTCCCACCAAAATAATGCCACAAAGTAATATCTCACACTGCTAAGTTTAGCCTCTTCATAATCCGATCAGAAGGTGAACAGAAGGAAATTGCAACCACTGTAGCCTTAGCCCAAGACCTTTCTATCCAGTAGAAGTAGATCGACAGGATTGTAGAAGAGTACCAAGATGTTCTTGTTGCACCTACGGGGGTGCATCCACATTGCCCAATCAAGAAAGGTTATAACAGAATCCTTCATACTCTTCATGTTTAATCTTCATTGATAGAGTCCTCCCACACTCAGGTAGATCATTCAGCTAGATTGGTTGAACGGATTCAACCCCTCCAACAATAGGTTCATGACTTCCTTCAACAAGCTAAGAAGGACATCTTCTTCAACAAGGAAAGCAACGCACCAAGCTTCAGATTTAGCATAAGTCTCCCCATCTCCCAAGGGAACTTGATGCAATGGGGACCATTGCTTCCTAAAGGGGGAGAAATGATCCAAATGGATCTCGGTGGCCATCCACCTTTTCCATTGAATCACCATTTTGAGCCCGTGGTTTTGATAAACCATGACATTCACCCTTTTGATGGGGAATGGAATTTAATGTCATATTCATTTGTTAATTACATACATCATGTAATGGTCTTATGTACATTCCTACAACATAGCGTTAATGCATCAGATCCCATTAAAACTCCACAATTAAGTGCGCTTGGGCTAGAGTAGTACTGGGATGGGTGACTGCCCAGGAAGTCCTAGTATTTTACATGCCTATGGAATTTTATAAACTTAGTCCAATTTATCCCACATGCATCATGGGAATTGTTCTCCTCTCACTCTCTCATATATAATTGAGGTGAACAAGGCCCTTTAAGCATGCAATCAAGTGTGATGTAAAGATTTTTTTGAATGAAGCATAGACAACATCTCTTTCTTTTCAGAGATGAGCTACCCCATTCTTCCAGTTTGTGTTCTACAATGTTTTTCTATCTTATTCAGTAATAGAAGTTGGGTTTCATTGTATTTATGTGTTCTCTTCTATATTTTTGTGTATTTCATTGTTATATTTCTTCCTTCATGTTGTTCTCAAAATAATCTAGATCATTGGTGCCTGCAAATATTGTAACTGTAGGTTGGTGCCTACATGTGTTGCTGAGTTGTTTCTCAGGTGAAGGAAATGGTGTTTCTTCTAGGTGGTTTCTTGTACATATTGTAAATAGATTGGTGTAGGTAGGAAGCTATTTCATGTGGATGTATTTAAATAAAAGTTTATGTGGTTTCCTCCCATTTGGGTTTCCACATTAAATCTTTGTGTAATGTGCGTTGTATGTCGATATATAATTCTTATTTATTGATTATTGTTTGTGAAGTAATGAATTGATAAGTATTGTACAGTAAGAAAAGAAGAAGAAGACCTATATCGATTCACCTCCTTTCTCAGTATAAGTAAGTGTGCCAATAGTGTGCACAAAGTAGAAGTACCAAGCACACTTATTTAATGAAAAAAGAAAGAAACAGTTCATCCCATTTCCCTGGACAGTTGGGGAAATTGTTGTCAAGCATATTTCTCACTTGGATGAATTTGGAGGACAATTTGATCAACTTGGTTTAAAGGAAGATAAATGCATCGAGGTTTTTGACCCTAAGGACCTATTGTATACATGCATGTCTATGGTGGGATACACTTCTTATTTATGTGAATCTGAACAGTTCAAGGAAGCAGGAGGAGACAACCAAAATATCCTCGAGGCCTTAATTGAAGAAGCCCAAAATGATGTTGAAGAGATGTCTAGCAATAATGAGTTCTATAGAAAAAAGGTGTAATATTCCAGATATAAAAAGTATGTAGAACATAAATAAATAGCTAGAAATGGCAGATGAACAACAATATAACTAGAACAACACCACAATAATACCAAAATGATACCAGAATAACACTAGAAAGAGCACTTTGATTACTGAGAGAAATTTTCACTTGCCTCTTCGAGGGGGCAACCTCCAATAGAGAAGATATCTATTACAATAATATCCAAGACAAAAGTTATCATACCCTCAACTCCTATTTATACTAAATATGTCTATCAAAAGAACCATCTAGAGGAAGATCCTTCTAGAAGTGGAAGCTTCTATTAGGTCTTCTTAAATTGGACTTATTCTTCCTTATTGCTAGGCCTTATTAATATTGACCTTTATTACATCGGAATATATTATTCTACCTGTGTGAGGGGTTAGGTCCCTAACATTTCCTCCCCCGTAAAAACATCCTTGTCCTCAAGGCTTGAGATGTGGAAATTCCTGCAGAATGGTAGCTGGTTCCCAAGTGGCATATGTTGGAGTTGTATATTTCTACTAGACTAACACTTCCTTGATGGTTCACTGACACAAACGACGCACACGCTAGTCCAAAACTGCTTGTGGTTGTATCCAAATGGAGCCTTCTTCATCCAACTCGGGAAGGTTGGTTTGAGTTTGGCGCTTAGTTCCAATCACCTTCTTTAAGCAGGAAACATGAAAAACAGGATGGAGCTTAGAATGACTGGTCAAAGATAAATGATAGGCCACCTGTCCCACATGCTTGAGAATGGTATAAGGACCATAAAATTTGGGTACCAATTTCTAACAATGGTCAGCCTTGAGGGAATTTTGCTTGCAAGGTTCCAGTCGAAGAAAAAATTGATCCCCTTCTGCAAATTGGAGTTCAGAGTGACCTTGATCTTCTTGTTGCTTCATGTGATTTTGGGCCATGATCAAATTATCTTTGAGGGTACGAAGAATAGCCTCTCAAACTGTAAGTGTTTGGTCAACCGCTTGGACCTTTGAGACACCTAGAAAATATGAGAGAACTGAAGGTGGCTTTTGTCCATATACCGCTTCAAAAGGAGTCACGCGGGTAGCTGTATGGTACAAAGTGTTGTACCACCATTCATCTAGTGGTAACCATTGAGCCCCCTAATTTTTCCTTTCCAAGGCAAAACACCTCAAATATGTTTCCAAACACTTGTTGACAACTTTAGTTTAACCATCAGTCTGGGGATGATAAGTTGTGTTGAGATGCAATTGGGTGCATTGTAGCTTGAACATTTCTTGCCAAATATTGTTGGTGAAAGTTGGGTTGTGATCAGAAATAATAGAATGCAACATGCCATGAGGCTTGAATACCTGATCCATGAAAATTTTAGCCACAATGGATGTTGTAAATGGGTGTTGAAGAAAATAGAAATGAGCATACTTGGAAAGACGATCAACTACCACCATGATGACTGATTTGTTGCTCGATTTAGGTAAGCCTACAGTAAAATCCATAGAGATATCCTGCCAAATAGTAGGTGGAATCGAAAGCGGTTGTAGTGTGCCAAGAGATTTGACTATTTCTCCCTTGTTGTGTTGACACACATCACATTCAGCCACAAAATTACAAACGTCTTGTTTCATACCATCCCAGAAAAAAGAATGTTTGACCCTGTCATAGGTTTTGGTAAACCCGAAGTGCCCAATTGTGGGTGTAGCATGAAGCTCAGAAAGTACCGTGGATTTAAGTTTTGACTATTTACTTAGATACAAATGACCTTTGTATCGAATCTCATCATGGATCCAAGAGTACCCTAGGGAAACTGGAGAATTGGACTGCACTCATTGTATCAGATGCAAACTTTTGGGATCGTGTAGCCATTCCTGGCGAATAGCTTGGAGCCAATCTGGTATAATGAGGAGAGAGAAAAAAGAGACCCTTGATCTTCATATTTTCTGGAAAGTGCATTAGCAACCACATTGTCTTTGCCTTTCTTGTAAATGATCTCATAATCATATCCAAAGAGCTTAATCACCCATTTTTGTTGCACTGGGGAGGAAATGTGTTGTTCCAGAAAATAATTGAGGCTTTGATGATTTGTCTTAATTTGGAAGTGTTTCCCCAATAGATAAGGGCACCAAATATCAACAGCATGCAGAATAGCCAACATTTCCTTTTCATAGATTTATTTTCCCAAATTTCACTCAGATAGTTGTTTGTTGGTAAAGGCTAAAGGTCGACCCTCTTGCATAAGGACAAGGCCAATTCCTTTCCCTGAAGCATCACATTCCAAGACAAAGGTCTTTGTGAAATCAGGAAGGGTTGGGACTGGAGTGGTGCACATGGTCATCTTCAAGGTTTGAAAAGCCTGAGCAGCTAGTGGAGTCCAAGTGAAATAATTCTTTTTAAGGAGTGCAGTGAGAGGTGTCGCAATATTTCCATAATTCTTAACAAACTTGTGATAATAACCTATTAAGAGCATAAATCCACGCAAGATTTTGAGAGTCTTTGGGTGAGGCCAATATTGCATAGCTTCAATATTTTTAGGATCCACCCTGACGTCGGCCTTGCTAACAAGATGACCCAAGTACTCGACTTATTAGGCACCAAAATAAAATTTAGATTGTTTCAGGAAAAGTTAGTGCTGAGAGAGTAGATGGAGAACTCGATCCACATGAGCAAGATGGTCTCTCCAGGTTTTTCTATAGATGAGGATATCATCAAAGAAAACTAATACAAAATGACGGAGAAAAGGACGAAAGACATGATTTATGAGGCTTTGGAAAGTGGAGGGAGCATTATACAAGACAAAGGGCATGACCAAAAAATCATAGTGGCCCTCATGAGTTATGAAGGAAACCTTAGGAATGTCTGCCTCTTTCATACGGATCTGGTGGTAGCCAGAATGAAGATTGAGTTTAGTAAAGAATTGGGTGCCACTCAATTCATCCAAGAGGTCATCAATGATAGGAATGGGAAATTTTTCTTTAACAGTGAGTTTGTTGAGGGCGCGGAAGTCAGTACACATGCACCAAGAAAATTCTTTATTAAGGACCATGAAAATAGGAGAAGATTAGGGGCTCGTACTAGGGAGGATAACACCTGTGTTGAGCAGTTCTTGAACCATCTTCTCAATTTCATTTTTTTGGGAAAAGGGGTGACAATAGGGATGTATATTGGGAGGAAGGCTTCCTGGGACAAGGGGAATGGAATGATCATTAACACCATGAGAAGGAGGGAGTCCCTAGGAGTAGAAAAACACACTTTATGTTTAGAGAGGATGGATTGGAGGTCTTGTGGCATAGAGGGTGTCTCAGTTTCTTGTATGGCATGGAGTTGGGAAATAATGCCAGAATGACCTTTTTTGATAAACTTTTCCATGTGATGGGAACTAATGATATCTGGGGAACTGACGATGATGCCTTGGAACTTATATTGTTTACCCTCCTGGTCGAATTGCATGGTTAATTCCTTAAAATCCATGAGAATGAGACCCAAAGTCCTTATCCATTATGCACCCAACACAATGTCACAACCGCCCATGTCAATAGAAAACATATGAGATTTCAGGTGGTAATCACCAATTTGGAGATGCACATTTTCACAACGCCCTCCACATTTCATGGACCCTCCATTGGCAATCATGATTTGGAAATTATTGACTGTATGGATATAGAAATTAGTTTCTTGGGCAATGCAGCGATGAATAAAATTATGGGTGCTTCCTCTATCAACAAGAATGATGACCTTCCTATGCTTGATGTAACCAATTAGCTTAAGGGTTTGGGGAGCAGAGAAGCCAGTGAGAGAATTTAGGGAAATGATTGGCTATACTTCAGGAGGGTCTGAGGGAGGGGTTATGTCAGTGGGTTCAGATGACACAGACACATGGGGAGTCTCAACATCCTCTTCTGAAACATTCTCCGAGATGGCCATAAAAATATTTTGTTCCTTACACTTGTGTCCCAGAAAATATTTGTCATCACAATTATAACAAAGGCCTTTGAGTTGGCATTCATCCATTTTGGCCCTGGTCAATTTTTGGATCTTTATTGGGGTAGAAGGAGGAGTGGGATTTACTGGTTTAGTGCGAGGAATAAAGGAGGGTTTTTGGTTTTGAGAAGAGACAAACCGTTGTGTTTCCTTAGCTCTTTTAGTAGCCTCCACCCAACTTTGAGGCCAAGCCATGAGGACATGGGCACAAATATCATCCTTGAGGCCACTGATAAAACATTCTCGAAAAAAAGGATCAAACATGCCCTCTGTACGAAAGCCAGTCACTCAAAAGAAGCTATAAAGTCTTCCATTGTGAGATATTGTTTCAACTTTGTCAAACAGCCTAAATGGTTGGTGTCGGTGTCAAAGCATTCATAAACTGCTGCCACAAAGTGTGTCCAAGCAACATACCCTTGGCGGACATTTTTTCTCCATTACCACCATTTCCAATGTTCTTGATCTAGATAGAGAACACCATACTGGAGTTTGTCCAACTCATATGTAATGTCGTAAAAAGAGAAACAATGTTCCATTTGAGTTACCCAACCAATGGGATCCGAGCCATCAAATTTTTTCACATCCACATGCAGAAGGCGTTGGTCACACTAAAAGTGATGGGGCTGAAAATTCTGGGAGTGAGAGGAAGTTTCACCTTCGGTATGCAAAGGTGGGTCAGATAAAGGAGGATTTGTAGGGATATGAAGCTTGGTGTAGATCATCATAGTGAAAGATTCAAATTGAGTAGTAATTTATTGTTTGAGTTCCTTGATTGAGGTGACGATGGAGGAATGCATTTTTTTCTTGATGGTGTCAATATTGGAACTAAGATATGTCACTTCTTGTTGGGTCTCTGTGAAATTAGAGTGAAAGGTATTGAAGAGAGCTTCCAATTCTTGGCTATGGATATGGGCCATGATGACCAGGGAATCGAAAAGGGGCGTGTGGGATCACACAGAAAAAAACAAATTGCTGAAAAATGATAGGTATGAAAGCGATAAGGGTGAAGAGAGAAATCCAATGGAATAGGTCTCAAATAATGGTGCCAACATGAATAGGTCTCAAATAATGGTGATGAAATTAGGTCTCAAATAATGGTGATGAATGACCCAAATGCTTAATAGGAAGAAATGTGTAGTAATTTGGAAACTCGAATGTAGGAGACACAGTTGTGTGGCAATAGATCTTATCTGTTATGTTTTTGTTTCCATCCCCAAAGGTTAGGTATTCAAGGGTTCTATAGACAAGGGTTTTCCATGTACTATAGCTCTCTGATATACATGCAGGTTCCAACAGTAGTACTCGGCCCAATATCTCAGGGTACCAACTAAGGAGGATAGACCATGCCCTTAGCCATACTACCCGACTACCCATGTACTAGAGAGTATCTTCCCAAGTGTTGTTCTCGGTGGCACTATAGAAGTCAGGTGGCCAATTGGTTTATCTATGGAGGTCTTCAGGAGATCGAAGTCGATTCGTATACAAGTGTTGTCTGATTTGCTACCACTCGAAGGGGCACCAATAGGGGTTACAAGGGTGGCCAACAGATATGCGCTTAAGTACCACTTGTATTTCTTTCATGTATGGATCTCTGACTGTGGGTTTATGTGTGTAACGATAGATATTTGTAGCTTAAAGAGGATGGTACTGTTGGAAATATAACTAAGAGGGGGGGTGAATCAATTATATATATATATAAGCTTGAAACTTTTCTCGTGTTTTCTTTTTATTCTTTCTAGATTATTATTTAATGTGTTGTTGATAACTTAACATGCATAGATATATAATGATCAATAATATAGAATACACAGAGACACTGATTTTCCTGAGGAAACCCATAAAGGGTAAAGACATCTTCTTCTTGATATGATAAGTAATCTTTACATTCTGTACATTATCATACTTATGAGCTCCAACTCATTGTGAGGCTGCCACCTCTATTTTGCAAGCTACAACTTGCTGAGAGCACCAACTCTCTAGATTCTATAGCACCCACTAGAAGGAAGCACCAACTCCCTAAGTGTTCCAATACCAACTAGATGGAAGCACCAACTTCTAGTCACACAAAAACAACCTATATAACAAGGAACAATAGTTCTCCCTTGCACCACCCTGCCACCCTAGTTCTTCTAGCTGCAACTAGATGGAAGCCACAACTCCCTATGTTCAAGCACCCACTTGAACCTCTGAGGAAAACAATCCTCCCTAGCACCTCCCTACCACCCTGAAATCTAAAACTTTGCTTTAAGTGTTCTATTACAGTGAGACAATGTTTATTCAAAGACTTACCAGTCACTTCAATGTTCTGCTACACTGAATTCCTCTGCCTCAATCAATGTCTCTCTTCTTGCATCTTCTTGAACTTTCTGATCTTCTGCTCTAACTCTGCATGTGAAACTCAGCCTACTTTTTTTGTCTCAGATATACATTCTTGTTCCCTACTTCTGCTCCACTTTTTCTCTTGTAGACTTCATACTTCTACTTGCATGAATCACTCCCAATAATCGCAGCACCGATCTCTTCTTTGTTCTGCATTTTTATAGTCTTTGTGCACCTTGTGCATGCTGCATGCGCTATCCCACTACATACACTTTATTGCATTCATCATCACGGGCCCTTCTCCTGAGATCCTTTGGATTTACTAACTATAACAGTCTTTGACCCATTTCCATATGTCAGTCGACTCTATGATGAGTCTACACTCCACTGGCAATTGCCTCGAGACTCTTCGTCTTCTCTGTTGATCACCTTGGAGACTCTTCAAATTCTCTGGAAGAAACCATCAGTGGTCTCTAATAGTTACACCGAGGCTCTTCGGCTCCTCTAGCAGTCACCCTACAGCTCCTCAAATTCTCTGGCAGATGCAATCACTTCATTATGGCAGTTACTGAGAGAACCTTCGCGTGTTCATGCGTTTTGGCGCCTTCTCTCTTCCTGAGGAAAAATTCACAGTGGGATTTTTAGCCTTTCTGGCTAAGCCCTTTCCTTTCACATGTGGCCTCAGGCGGTGACCAAACGCCTATTCAGAAGTCGTTTCACGATTTCACGTTCCGAGATATCCAACTGCGAGTTGCCTCGCTCCACTCGTGAAACTCCGAAATGGAGCCTAGATTTTCTAGCTCCTTCCCCTCACTTCCGTTGATATGACCATTAGGTGTGACCACAGCCCCATTCGAAAGTGCATTTCATGATTTCACACTTTGAGGATTATCCAGTGAGTCCCTTGAATCCTCTAATTCTCGGTACCCTGAATGGAGCCTAGCTATGCTAGCTCCTTCCATTCACGTGACCACCGGCGGTGACCAGGGGCCAATTCTTAAAATGCATTTAGCAATTCATGTTTTGAGGATTTTTTGAAGAGTCGTCTCGACTCTCCATGTTGCAAAATTTGAAATGGAGCTTGTCTTCTCTAGCTCTGCTCTCCAGCTCTCGACGATGTGACCGTGAGTTATGACCACTCGCCAATCAAACAAGCGCTTCACTCTCCAGATCAATGGTCCACAACATTCTGTGATCCAATGGATGTGATCATGTCACGACCTCGCATATCGCGAGTTCCCTCAGCACTGCCTTTGACTTTCTTGATTTGCGAGTCAGTGAAATCCCAATCGCTCGCCACGTGTCCTCTGGCTTCAATGACTAGGATCATTTCGCAACCTTCCATATCATGAGTTCCAACAACTCCTTCCTCTGGAATTCTCGATCTACAAAATGCCGAAATGGATCCATATCAGATCAACTGTCGAGATTTCTCGTTGATCCAATGGCTCAAATATTTTCACAATTTTGCGTATCGTAAGTTGGAAGGTTAGTCCCCTCCTTCCTTTGACCTTTCAGTCAACAAAATGTTAATATGTAGCCACGTGTCCTACCCGAAGATGGATGTTCCTCCTGCTTTTGGGATTTTGGAAGCCCGCTTCACCTTGCACTTTAAAGATCATGCAGGTTCTCCTAGATCCAATGACGGTCGGTCCCCGCGCTTGGATCTAACGCTCGAGATTTTTCCTCCATCTGCACGCTCCTCTTGTCTAGACTTATGATGTATTCCAAGCCTGTTTGCCATCAAATGACAGGTGCACTCTGTCTGTGTTGTCTTCCTGTGTTTTTCTTGCCTATAACCATACCATGTTATTCTTTCCATCAATGACAAGCACACTCTACCTGTAAACATGCCAACAATCTCCCCCTTTGGCATTGATGGAAACCCTGAACGATTGCGTTAATCTGTTTGAACCTCCAGCTATAGCATCCGGTCTGGACCACTCATTTTCTCCCCCTTTGACATCAATTTCAAAGAAAACATGCTCCCCTTGAGATGTTGCGGTATTTTTCGGAGGGATCATATATTCAACCAATACATACTCCCCCTGACAGGATGGACTCTCTTAGGTTGATAATGGGATCACGCCCAACTTCTGGTGTAGATACTCAAACTGAGCTTGTGCAAGCAGTTTAGTGAAGATATCAACAATCTGATCTTTGGATGGAATATAATGCACAAAAACCACAGAGTTGGTTACCTATTCCCTCAAGAAGTGATACTTGATGGGTATATGTTTGGTCTTAGAGTGAAAGACAAGATTCTTTGAAACACTAATTACACTGGTATTATCACAATGAATTGGGATCGGTGCAGTATATTTTACCTCCAAGTCTGCAAGTGTCTGAATCATCCACAATACTTAGGTACAACAAGTGGTAGCTGCAATGTATTCAACTTTTGTAGTTGATAGGGAAATGGAACCTTGCTTCTTTCTCAACCATGATACAAGAGAATCTCCTAAAAAGAATGCACCTCCACTCGTGCTTTTCCTTTCATCCACGCAGTTAGCCCAATCAGCATATGAATAGATTGATAGTTGGAAATTATGGTTCCTAGGATACCATAGACCATAGTCCATTGTTCCTTTCAAATATCTAAATATTCTTTTGACAGCTAACAAATGACTCTGTTTAGGTGCAGCCTAATACCTTCCTACCATTCCAACAACATGCATTATGTCTGGATGGGATGTTGTGATGTACAATAGGCTACCTATCATAGACCTATATGAACTTTGGTCAACATTAGGTGAGTCATCATCCTTGCTTAACTTGCATCCAGTGACCATAGGTGTGCTCATAGGTGTGGAATCTTCCATTTGAAAACTTTTCAACATTTCTCTTAGATATTTCTCCTGAGAAAGAAATAATCCTTCAGACCTCTGAGTAATTTGCAGACCAAGAAAAAATGGCAGTTCCCCTATCATAGACATTTCAAATTCAAACTGCATGGCAGAAGCAAACCATTGTACCAATGAAGCATTATTGCTTCTAAAGATGATGTCATCTACATAGACCAACACGATGAGAAAATCATCACTCTTTGTTTTGATATATAGATTGTTGTCAACCGTTCCTGTCTTGAACCCTTTGTTTTGAAGATACTTATCCATTCTGTAATACCAGGCACGAGGAGCTTGTTTCAACCCATATAATTTTTTTTTCAGCTTGCAGACAAATTCAGGGTTATCTGACAGTTGGAAACCCTTTGGTTGTTCCATATAGACTTCTTCTTTTAGATCTCCATTTAGAAAAGTTGACTTCCATATAGACTTCTTCTTTTAGATCTCCATTTAGAAAAGTTGACTTGACATCCATTTGATAGACTTTGAACTGTTTATGGTAGGCATAGGCAAGAAAGATTCTAATAGCTTCTAATCTTGCTACAGGCGCAAATGTTTCATCAAAGTCCAGTCCTTCTATTTGAGCATATGCTTTACAGACCAATCTAGCCTTATTTCTTATAATATTTCCTTGTTCATTCATCTTATTTTTGTAGACCCATTTGGATCCTATTATATTTTTATTTGTTGGCCTAGGAACGAGTTCCCAAATGTCATTCTTTTCAATCTGATCTAGTTCATCATTCATTGATTTTACCCAGTTTACATCTTTACTGGCTTCAATAAAGTTCTTGGGTTCCATCATGGATATGAATTCTATGTGTGATTGCTCGGTGTCTTTGATTATCCTTCTCCTGGTTTGTACACATTTGTGTTTCTCACCAATTATCTGACTTTCAGGATGATTCTTTTGAGTAATTATGGAGGAAGGATTTGATGTTGATTGTCGTCCTGACTCTTCTTGTCTGGGTGTCTCTTATCCACCTGATTCATCATCTTCTTGTGACTCTTAGATTTGTTGTTCTTCATCTTCATTATTCTTATCCTCTTCTTCATCTGACTTGGTGTTTATTTTATGTTGATCTTTTACAGGAGCTTCTTCATCAATTCGAACATCAATACAATCTACTAATTTATGCAATATTTTGTTAAAGCATCTGTATCATTTACTGTTCATTGCATATCCTAGGAAGATACCTTCATCGACTCTACTATCAAATTTTCCCAGATGATCATCATTATTCTTGATGTAGCATTTACTTCCAAATACTTTGAAATGCTTAATGGATGCAGGTCGACCAAACCAAAACTCACGTGGAGTTTTATCACTGTTTGGACTTAGATGTGCTTTGTTCAGAATATAAATAACTGTGTGAACAACCTCCACCCAGAAGCTTTGTGAAATGTCCCTCTCATTCATCATAGCCATTTCCATCTGCTGAACTGATCTATTTTGGAGTTCTACCACTCCATTTTGTTGAGGAGTACCTGGAATAGTATATTCTCTTTTAATTCCATGTCTATCACAAAATTATTTGAAATCTCTTGACAGAAATTATCCTCCTTTGTCTGAGAGAATTGCCTTTAACCTTCTTCCTGTCTGATTCTTGGTTAATGCCTTAAACGTTTTAAACTTCTCAAATGCATCAGATTTTTCTCTCAGAAAGGCAACCCACATACGTCTGGAGAAGTCATCAATGACCAGCATAAAGTAATGTTCTCCTCCAGTTCCTTCTTTCCGTGATGGTCCACACAGATCTATATGAACAAGTTGAAGCAATTTCTCTGAAGATGTGAAACTCTTCGATTTGAATTGAGCACGAGTTAGCTTCCCCATTTGGAAAGACTCACATACAAAGTTATTAGGCTTAGATAATTTTGGAAGGTCTTTCACAACACCTTCATTATCCAGTTTAACAATATGATCAAAATTTAGGTGTCCAAGTCTTTTGTGGCATAACCAAATTTCATTATTTTTTCTTAAATGATACTTCTCCTTATCTTTCTTTAGGACGTATACATTGTTTTAAGTTCTAACCCCTTTTGCAAGTAGCTCTCTGTTACACATGAAATTTGCACACCTAGGTACCTCGCCCTAAGTGTCGTAAAGTGTCATATAAGTGTCTCATACACCCTTGACACCATGGAATAACCTATGTCACAATCCCTAGTCAATGTGGAGGAGGGATATATTACATGAAGGCCAAAATACCAAGTACACATGAATTATTATTAATATTCATGGAAAAGAAATTGATTAAGTGTGAGAATCAAGTGCACATGAATTATTATTAATATTCATGAAAAAGAAAGTAATTAAGTGTGAGAATCCATCCCACATTTGGTTTCCTATTTTTTAGGGAAGGTGGAGGATCTCATGGATGGTTGAAATATTTCCTCCTAAAAATACTTGAGAGATATTTCCTCCCCCAAATCCTTAAGAGATATTTTCTCCCTAAATATATTAGAGATCCCTTTCTCAGTGGATCTGATGATAGATGCTCTCCATGGTGGTTAAGTTCCAAATCCTATATAATGAGGGGTTTCCATGGAGGAGGATGGAAGAGAGGAGTTTAGAGATACCAAACTTATGATCTCATGAAAGAGGAGAGAGGAGTTTAGAGATACCAAACTTATGATCTCATGAGAAGTGGAGGAGAATAATCAATGAAAGTATTGTCATTCTAATCGTGGAGCTTTTGAGCAAGGGTTGGACAAGGAGAGCTTGATGAAGATGTTGCACTCACATCTATGGTTGTAAGTTTTCTTCATTGATGTACTCATTAATACAATCAATGCTTGGCCTGTTTCTTTCAAACTTGTACTTGTTCCATATAAGTTTGTCTACAGTAGATGGATCTATGTTTTAGCTAATGTCAGCAAAGTAGGAAGCCTTTTGTACTTTTGTTTGTCTTGCAGGACCTACCAAGGAGTTCAAGATCGAAGCTCATCCTGGACCTTGCAGGGACAAACTGTTGGACACACCTACCACACTTAGAGGGGGGGTGAATGAGTGTGGGGATCTTTTTCCCAAGACTTCCCTCTTTCACAAAACTCATCAATTAACATTCAACATTTATTCATTACTCATTGTTTTCATTTATAACCAGTTAGATGTGAGCACATATAAACAACATATATCAACAATATATCATCAACAAGTCATCACCACAATGAACACAAGGAACATAAGATGTATGTACAATTTTCTTTTTATTACGGACTACAATCCTTGGGGTTTATTAGCAACAACTGAATAGAGTACAACTCTACAAGAGCACCGAATCTATATGCAAGATGTTGGGGTCCAGGTATGAACAATTTATTCACCCTTTTCCTACATTAATTTATCAATCCGGGTGCGTATCCTTTCAAGGCAACGTGCAAGGTATATGCAGGGGCAAGAGTACAATTCGTTCTGGCCAAGGGTTTACAATTTAAGATTCAAAACATTACTGTCAACTAGATTAACTGCAACTTCTGAAAGGTACTCATAAGAATCATACGTTGTAACAACAAGCATAAGCTAAGAAATAACACTGTAACAACAAGAATAAACTACTAAATAACGTACTGTAACAACAAGCATAAACTGCTAAATAACACACTGTAACAATAATCATAAGACTGATAAATAACACACACAGGAAGATGCAACACCTGATCAGAAGAGCAGGCCCAACTCTTTGATCAGGGCTGCGTTGGTTACAACAAATATGAAGACAACAAAATAGGTAATGCTTTATAAATCTGAAAAGGTTATTACAATCTCAATGGGGACATCCCCAGTTACAGGAATAAACTTTCTTTTATACATCAAAAGGGGGAACGACACCAATACCAAATAGACAAGATCAATGAAATGCCCAAGATGGTTCAGGGATCTGTGACTCCAGTTGCACGACCTCCTTTTGGCTTGGTCGTTGCTGTTATCAAAACAACTGAACAACAGATCTGCCGCGGGATGCTGAGGCCTTGATTCCTGTTCTCCAAAAGCTGCGGTCAAACATCGTTTTAGTGCTGCGAATAGTAAAACTCCGTGACTTCACTTCATTAACAAAATATTCCAATAGATAGGGTAGGGGTATTTACCTCACGGTTTTAGCATAGTAAACATAGGTAAATAAGTGTAAAAAGGTCAAAAAGGTAATGGAAATGCGACAAAAAGAGATAGCCCAATTTGGTGCCCAACATCTCCCCCCAACTAGCCTTCTGCATGCCCTCATGCAGTTCGCCACTTCCGCAGGTCTAGGTTTCGCTGACTGTGGGCTTCCTGAAAATGGGTGAGATCATATTCTTCGGCCATCTCTGTTCTTGGAACTTTAAAACCATCTAAGAGGTGGACGTCTTCCCACCAATCTTCCGGGACGATATATGTTGGAGTGTATTCTTCTACTGGAAACCAAATAGTGGGAAACTAAAACCGGAGTCCCATCCATCGAATCTTGCTTGTTCGAACACATGCCACATATCTGGGCACTCTGGGGAGAACCCGTGCAAAATTTGGTGCCCCAAAAGGTTCCCTGTTTCAGATAGCTGTAGGTGTTATCATCCACCTTTTCTGATAGTAGTCAAGGGCTTATTCATGAAATGTGACTATTTGCTTAACGCAAAGATCAAGGCACCAATTTTGTGTCCTTAACATTCTGTCTCTATTCGCCTCAATTCCCAAAAAGGTGTTGTGTTTATTGAATGTGGTGACTTCCCTTTCGGGTTCTCCTCTTACCATAAACAACTTTGTAACCTGATTAGATTCAAATGTGTTAAAAGCCTTCTGCCAGCTGATCTGGTTGAAAGTGTAAGAGGTGAGGGCCCTTAAATGAATGTCCCCCACATACGGGACTGGATTGAAATCTATGTCCATGCGCAACAGATATCCATGCAGGTAAAATTCACACATCAAATGCTGAGTTGGCACGTCGTGGTGCCTCATTATTCAGAGGAATTGTACACCATTTTCTATCTTATAACTAATCTCATTTTTTATGCTCTCCATGCAGAATAGAAGAAAACGTTCATGCAAAAACAAAGAATAACTAGAAGCAGGGGGGCGACATGCCATCACCTCTTGCGCCAAACTAAACATCTGCTCTTTATCCATTTTCAGTTCTGCCACTTGCTTTTCTAGATGCTCCATCTTGAGCTGCTGCTTCACATGCCTTAATCTCATGATCTCTATATGCTCCACATATTCAAAAATAGTTGTGGAGGCTCGCTCCTGTGTTCTTCTGATTTCGTTTTTGTACTAAGTCTCAGTAGATTTCCAAGTCTGCACTTTGATTGTTAAGGCATGCTCACAGCCTTCAAACAATCGCTTGACCGGGTTTGTTTGGGTAACAGCGGAGGTTATGGCTGCTTGGTCCGTCTGAGTTTCTGTTTCTACTCCTATGGTCTTGGGATTTCTAGCTTTCTGCTTGTATTTCTTCATCCGCTCCTGCAATTTGTGTACTTGTTTCCTTAGTTTCCTGACCTCCATCTTAAGACGCATTGTCTCCTTCAATTGCTGCTGATGTTTTTGTTTGGCTGGGAGTCTTACGACCTTCTCGCCTGGCTCTTCCATTGGCTCATTCGTCGGGACCGCTTCACTTGGTCCCTCCTCTTTGCCTACAACTAATTCCTCTTGTTGCAGGATTACCGCGACCGGTGGTGTCCCTGCAAGATGCTCTCCTGCTGGTGTATCTGTTTGAGTATCGTCCACCTCGCACAGCTGTGGCTTTTGTGATAGAATTGGAGGAATGACAAGATCTTCTTCTGAACACCGAAGGGAACGAGTTCGCCTTGCTCCTTTTGGAATAAATGAGAAAAAGGAGAACTGGCAAGGATCTTCAATATTTGGTTCCGAGGTCGACGCTGGTTCTTATGGTTCAGCGCCAACCTCATGCCCTAGTTCTCCTAGCACTTCTTCCATGGGCTCTATGGTTAGGGTGGTCACGACCTCTTCTTCATTCTGGTTATCCTCCTCCATCGATTCCATGGTGACAGGAGGTTCTTGTGGGGTACCCTCGGTCGCAATATCAATCAATTCACCTGCTCCTGTCTGTTGTGACCCTGTTTCTATGGTTGTCATGCTATCACATTGTTCTGCTAATTCCATAGGCGAGACTGGTTCTTGTGGGGCAGCCTCGACAATGGTACTAGTGGGCCTTTATATGTCAACTTCCGCATCTTCCATAGATTCCATGTTTTCGGCTTGCTCTTGAGGAGAAACCTCTTCTTTGAACACTTCAACTTCCATTTCCATCTCTTTCGGTTCCTCCTGGTCAACATAGTCATCTTCACCTACATTTTCCTCCTCCGCGGCTTCTGGTTCATCTTCCTTAGTAGCCACAATTCCTGCTACTTCTTCCTCTGTGGAGTCCCGAAACAGTTCCCATAGAATCAGGATTTGTCTGATGGCATTCATTACTAACAGCTGAACCAACCCATGGTGGGTGATGGTCACCAATACCTGTCACGACTCCTGAGCTGAATGTGCCATTAGGTGAAGGCTTCTCAATAAGAAATAAGGCATATTTAGTGAGAAAGCCTTTGCTTGGGGAAATCACAGGTGAGTTAGTATTCGAAGATGGTATTTGAATATGGTGGAGTATCTTCCTTCGCAAGTCATATATCTCATGACGAATTCTGCTACCTCCTTCCATGGATGCGACAACGAATTTCGGTCATATCCTTGACCCTTCTGCACAATGCTTTCTCCTTCCTGTAAAAAGGCTTTGGGAAACTCTAGAAGGAAAGACCTTTTTGAAAACTGTCACTGTCCATTTTGAGGGAGTCCACTGACTTCTGCGATGGCTTCTTCTGTCACAGAAATTTCAATTCCGCAGACCCGAGAGCTTCCTTCTCTCAAGTTGAGTGCGAATTCCATCGCGATTTCTTCGTTCGACCCTTTCAATCTGTCAAAGTAGACATTCCAGCCTGCATTCTCAAAGACCTGCCATACCTCCTGATTGTTTCGAACTCTCACTGTATCTTCAGGTTCATGCCGCATAGATCGTCCACCCATTGCTGTAGAGGTGGAGTCAGCACAACGAATGTAGTTAGTCGGTAGGGGAAAATGACAGGGCTCCAAAACCGTTGGCAACTGAAATAATGTCATATCGCTTTTGGGGGCGACGGATGAAACAACGTTGGTATGCTTGGAAATGATGAAAAATTGTGGTGGTACTATCAGAAATTTAATACAGCGTGTTGGGGAGGTGACCGATTATGATTCTGCGCGTACGAGTACGCATTTGACATATCAAGTTATGATTACGGAATATAGAAATCATTAGATTTTGTTTGATGGGGATCGTGTGTCATAAATGTTTTTGATGGTATGCCGTCATTTGTTATGATGGTCCCCCCCCCCAACTTAATTACAGTCGTCCACAGCATGTTATGATGTCTTTTTTGGAATATTTTAATTAAATCCATAAAAGTCAATAGAAACGTACCTGGGGCCTACCTTATGGTGGAGTGGCAGCAAAAGGTCTGACGAAGTAACGACAACAGGATGTGATGACAGCAAGGAGTAACGACAACAGTGAGTAGCAGCAACGACATAAGAATGACGATGACGGAGTAGCAGAGTAACAACACCAGCGGAGTAACGACAGTTGCGAAGTAACGACACTGGCAGAGTAACGACACTGGCGGAGTAAGGCAGTTGCGGAGTAACAACACCGATGGAGTAACGACAATTGCGGAGTAACAACACTTCGTGAAGTAATCAGTGTACACCAGTGGAGTAACAACAATGTCTTTATAGCAATATTGGTGGAGTAACATCGCTGAGTGTTACATTTCTCCTGGTCATATTCGTTTGTTATCCCTACAATAATGCGAACAAGTAAAAATTTATTTTATTTTATTATATATATATATATATATTTTATTTATTTATTTTGTTTTATTTTTTAAGACAGAGTGAGAGTGTCCTTCATTCCAACAATCATTAAATCAGATGAGTCAGAGAGGTGTTTGACAAAGGCATTTCTAGAGGCTGGACGATTGTATAGTTTTAGACGGTGTCTGTTTACTAAGAACGAGGTATGATTCTCGTCTATTGTAATTAATCTAACCGTTCCATTGTTGAACATTGCATCCACTTGGTATGGCCCCATCTAGAGAGTGCAAAGCTTGCCTTTGAAATCCTTAAACCGATAATCGTAAAGTAATGCCCAATCTCCCACATGAAGCACCTTACTTTTGATAAATTTATCATGCCACTTCATTCTCTGTTGTTGAACATTAGTGGTCTTCTGGATAGCTACTAATCGAATCTCGTCTAACTCATTCAGTTGTTCCAGTCAGTGTTTCTATGCTTTTGATGGGTCTAAGCCTACTTCTAGAGTTGTCCTTAGTGTATTGATCTCAAATTCCACTGGAAACAAGGGGACTTTCCCATAGACTAATTCAAATGGTGAAAACCCAGTTGTGTTTCACCATGTTGTTCTGTATGCCCATAAAGCTTCTCGAAGTTTCTATGCCCAGTCCCGGTGATGATTTGCTACTGTCTTTGTCAAGACATTTTCCAATACCTTGTTTGTGCTTTCTACTTGCCCGTTCGCCTGGGGGTGATAGGGGGTTATCAATCTATGCTTGACTCCATATTTTTGCATCAGCTTTCCTATCATGTGAGATGTGAACTGTGCTCCTCCATCCAACACAATTTCCCTTGGAGTACCGTATCGTGAAAAAAATTCTTCAAAAAGAAAGTCTGCCACTACTTGTTCTGTTGCTCTTGTGACCACTCTGGCTTCCACCCATTTAGTTACATAATCAGTGCAGACTAGGATGTAATCTTTCTGATGAGAAGGTGGGTTGAAGGGTCTAACAAAATCAATGTCCCATTTCTCAAATGGTTCAAGGACTATTTGGGGTTGTAGAGACATTTCATCTGCTTTCCTAGGTTGTCCCATCCATTGGAAACTATCACACCTTCGGACATAGTCTCAGGCATCACGAAAGATGGAGGGCCAATAATATCCCATTTGCAGCACTTTGTGACCTGTTCTTTTATCTGCAAAATGTCCTCCACAGGGTCCATCATGTGCAACCTTCAGTATCTCATAGATATTATCTTCCGCCACACAACGCCGAATCTGTTGGTCAACCCCTGTATGAAAAAGATATCCTGCCATCCATGAATATTGGTTACTCTGGTGAATAATCTTCCTTTTCTCTTTATATGACAGATGTTGAGGTACCTTCCCTGAAGAAAGATAAATAGCAATATCTGCATACCACAGAGTGTTAGTAGATACTACAAAAAGATGTTCATCTGGGAAATTATCTTCAATTGGTGTATCCTTACCCTCATGTTCTATCCTAGATAAGAAATATGAAGCCACATTGTCCTTCCCTGGTTTATCTACTATCGTGATATCAAATTCCTGTAGTAGCAAGAGCCATCTTGTGATACGACCAGGGGTAACAGGTTTATTCATTAAATATCCGATAGCTGCATGATCAATATGCACAAAGGTAGGATACCCGGTAATGTAGTGCCAGAATTTGCTGATGGCGTAAATGACAACAAGGAATTCTTTCTCAGTCACTGTGTATTTTAATTCAGCTGGAGACAAATTCTTACTAACATAGTAAATTGCATATGGTATTTTGTCCTCTTGCTGTCCTAATACTGCACCAACCGCTATTTGGGAAGCATCTGTATGAATATGGAAAGGTAATGCCCAGTCTGGCCCTCTAAGGATTGGAGCACTACAGACCAATTCCTTAATTCTCATAAAGGCTGCATCACAATCCTCTGTCCACACAAAATCTGAATCTTTTGTTAGCAATTGAAAAAGTGGATGTGCTACCTTGCAAAATTTTCTATAAAACACTTGTAATAGCCAGCACAACCAATAAAACTACGTACCTGCGTGGGCGTTTTGGGTGTCAGGAAATGATGAATTACCTTTGTCTTTGTTGGGTCCATCCAAATTCCTTCAGCTGAGAGCAAATGTCCCAGAACAATTTCTTCTTCCATCATCATATGACATTTTTCCGTACTCAACGAGACACGCGCTTGTATACACCTTTTGAGAAATTTTTCTAAATTTTTTAGCCCTTCAAGAAATGAATCCCCATATGGAGTAAAGTCATCCATGTAGATTTCAACACTGTTATCTATCAAATCAGAGAAGATTCCCAAAATTTCCCTCTGGAACGTTGCAGGAGCATTACACAGGCCAAAAGGAAGGACTCGGTATGCGAATGTTCCCCAGGGGAATGTGAAAGTGGTTTTATCCTGATCTTCAGGAGCTATCTGGATCTGGTTATACCCACTAAACCCATCTAGGAAGGAAAAAAACTTTTTGCCAGCCAATGTGTCCAGAACTTGATCAATAAATGGTAAAGGGAAATGATCTTTCTGCATTTCCTTATTTAATTCTCGATAATCCACGCATATTCGCCATTTACCACTTTTCTTAGGGACCATTACTAATGGAGAGACCCATTGGTTATCTGAGATGGGGTAAATAAAACCTACGTCTAGTCATTTCTGAAGTTCTTCTTTCACGATATTTTTCAGTGTGGGGTTCATCCTTCTCTGAGGTTGTCTCATAGGACGACAATCCTCAATATATATATGATGGGTGCATGAATTAGCAGGGATCCCCTTCATATCTGTATAATCCCAGGCGAAGGCCTCTTTGTGTTTCTGAAGGACATCCACAAGTTTCTTCTTCTGAGGTTCTGACAGGGCTGGATTAATATTCAGGGTTTTTCCTGGTTCTAGTTCTACTGGAACACTTTCACTGGGTTCATCAACATGTAGCTGCTCTAATCCTTCTGCTGTTTCAATTGTTTCCTGAGTCTCACAACTTAAGACAGATTCTAGGAGTTGTTGATTTGTTTCAGAAATGGAGCAAGGGTCGTCCATAAAAGAGGTAATTACATCATCTTTCGATTTTGTTTTCAACTGAAGGGCTTGTTCAATAGTGAGAACTGGCCTCAATTCCTCATTTTTTGTTTCAGACTCTTTCCCAGGTAAAATTTTCTTGCTTCCTGTTGGTTTTATGGATGGGTTTGGTTCTGTAGGTGGGTATAACACTAAGTTCTTAATGTTGTTCCCATTGGAGATAACCATGTGCCCTGATCGGCACCCAATGTAAGCATCTGCAGTAGCCAGCCATGGTCTACCCAAGATCAAAGGATGGCCACCCATCGAAGATTACGTCTGTAAGACCAGAAAATATATGGGATAGTGCCATGAATCTACTGAAATTGTTACATCTTCCAACTTTCCTACAGGTTTGACTGTGGATCGGTCTGCCAATTCCAATACTGTAGATGTATGTTTCAAGTTACGAAGACCTAATGTATGCATGGTTTCAATGGTGATGACATTGATGGAAACACCCAGGTCTACTAGCACATTCGGAATCTGTACCCCATTAATATGTACTGTCAGAATTGGGTTCCCCGGATCTCCATATTTTTCAGGCATTGACTTTCCCGTCATGAAATCTGATAATTTTCCCATAACATGAATGGTAAGGTGATCTTTGGATTTCTTTGTATATTTCTTTGAACAGTATTCCCTAAGAGTCTTTGCATATATTGGCACATCCTTCATCGCTTGTAACAAGGGAATTTTAATAAATAAATTCTGGAGTTCTCCTAATAAATCAAATTCAGCTTGAGGGCTTGATTTACTCAAAGTTAGTCTCTCTGGGTAAGGTGGTTCAGATTGATGTTGTTTTACAGGAGATGCCTGATTTCTATCAGTTTGTTTTGGCTCTTTACTAATTAATTCTGATTCCTTACCTTCATTGTCGAGTCATTCTATGGTAACCGGAGGAGGTTGAGCATCAACTGTCCGCCCTGATCATAGATTCATTTCATACAACTCTGCAGTGGAAAGGCTATATGAAGGTAGGTTAAGAATGTCAGTTTGATGAACTCCCATGTTATTAGGATTCAGATCAGGTTGGATTGGGAGCTGAGGGCAGGAAGGTTGGTTACCTGGAGGCACATTAGAGGGAAGTTGGATTTGCTGCTGTGGCATCGATTGAGGAAACAGTCCAGGAGGGGATCCTCGCCAAGTTGGAGCCCATGAGGAGCTTGAACTGGTTTGAGGGTTCCACTACTGCCACGGTGGAAACTGATATTGTGGCCACATGGGAAGATAGGGCATGGACTGAGAATTCATATTAGAATTATTGAAATACTGAGATGGATCTGAGTACATACCTTGGTTTCCCATTGGTGGTCGAGGTTGCCATGGCTTTCTAGACCCCATGAAGTACAGTTGCTCCATGTCTTTCCCCATTCCTTGAAATACTACTTTCAGGCCTGGAAGGGAGGGGCATGAGCTTGTTGCATGATTTAACTTGCAGATTGCACATTCCTCTATGGAGTTTAATGGATATTCCCTAGATGGATGCTTCTTTCTACACGTCGAGCATAATATTGCCATAGTTCTGTCCAATTCCAGCTGCTTCTGCTTTACTTGCAGCGTATCCATCTGTGCTGACAGGGTGCTGAGGATATCCATCCTCAGATTGTCTAGCAGGTTTCCGATTTCTGCTTTCGTAACACCTCTGCTAGACCCTTTTACTGAGCGAATCCCTTGTTTGTTTCTTGCAAGTCCTCTTGAGCACTAAATTAATAATTCGCAGATACCTTCGAAGCTTTCCTTAGAGATGTCTCCTTTTTCCACAATGTTCAATAGCTCCATTGAATCCTCATGGAAAGATCGGAGGAGGATAATTTTTAGAATTTCCTTATCTAGGTCAGAGTGACCCGACCTCTATAAGGTGTACTTGAATCGTTCCACACAATCTTCCAAACTCTCGTCTTCTTTTTGTGCGAACTTGAAAAGTTCTTCCTTAATGTTTCGGGATTTACAGTAATCCTGGTATTTTTATAGGAAAGCTATCTGCATATCATCCCATGTGGAAATAGTGCTTCCTCCAAGGCCCATGAACCATCGCAGAGCCGTCCCTTTTAATGTAGAAGGATTTTTTTTTAACTTTTGGGCTTCCGTCGTGTAATCATACCCTCAACATACTATGTCGAATTCAAATAGAAATGTGTTGGGATCTTCTGAAACAAGCCCATGAAAGTTTGGTAAGGCTGCTAATGGAATAGGTTTAGTGGTCGCACCAACTCCCAAGTTTCCAATTGAAAACTTGATAGTGGAGGTTGTGGGAGCCATAAATATCTTCCAATAATCGTTGGGTATTTCACCAGACTCTGTAGGAGATGGCTAAGGCTTCCTTACCCCCTTGATCCGAGTTGTTTTAACAACACTTTCTCGGTCCCTTGGTGATGCAAATTCTCCTTCGACCCCTTCTTCTGCGTTCTGATGACTTGATCCCTCTGCTACAACCTTCTCTCTCTTGCTGGACTGGTTTGCCTTTGTCGAGGCTTTGCTTACGACCTCTTCCCCCTCTTCTATCAGCATAAGATTTCCTTGTTCAGATATGCCACTAGATGTTTCTTCAACTGCTAGAGGGACCTGCTATATTGTGTCACCCAAGAATGTTGTAGACATCACTGGTTGATCTACTGATTGTCCCTCAGACTTTACTCTTCGTGCCCTTGGTCTCATGGCTGCACGAGATGATGTTTCTGATTCATCCTTTTTTATAATTTGCTGGATGAAGGTCTTTCTTCCCAAATCTGGTCCTCCCTTCTTTGGGGCTTTCCCTCTGCCCCCGTTATTCATTTCTTTGTTCATACAAGTGAGGGTTTTGTCATGAACCTACAATGACTTAGTCTTGAAGTAAGGTGTCAAAGGACCATTCCTTCCCCAAGACAAAAGATCTTATGAAAAAGCAAGGCAGCTAAAAAAACAAGAATCTAAGGTTCAGGGCCTGGAGCAGGGCGTCAAAGGACTCTTCCCTCCCCTGGACAAGAACAAAACACACCACAGGAAAGACCTAATACCTTTCAAACCTAAAGCAGGGCATCAAAAGACTCCTCCCTCCCCAGGGTAAAAGCTAGGGTTTCAAAAAAACACAAGGGTTTGAAATAAATAATTCTTAACTCAGGATCTGGAGCAGGGCGTCAAAAGACTCCTCCCTCCCCAAGACAAGATATTGAAAAAAATAAACGAAAAAGAAAAAATAAAAACAAGCAAAAATATCACCTACGCTCAGGACCTGAAGCAGAGTGAGAAAACTCATTCTCTCCCCATGACGAGAGATTAACCCTTTGGTTGGCTCGGATCGTTGTCTTGCACCTTGTTAGCCTCCCCGGCAATGACGCCAAAATGTTGGGGTCCAGGTATGAACAATTTATTCACCCTTTTCCTACATTAATTTATCAATCCGGGTGCGTATCCTTTCAAGGCAATGCGCAAGGTATATGCAGGGGCAAGAGTACAATTCGTTCTGGCCAAGGGTTTACAATTTAAGATTCAAAACATTACTATCAACTGGATAAACTACAACTTCTGAAAGGTACTCATAAGAATCATACGCTGTAACAACAAGCATAAGCTAAGAAATAACACTGTAACAACAAGCATAAACTACTAAATAACGTACTGTAACAACAAGCATAAACTGCTAAATAACACACTGTCACAACAATCATAAGACTGATAAATAACACACATAGGAAGACGCAACACCTGATCACAAGAGCAGGCCCAGCTCTCTAATCAGGGTTGCGCTGGTTACAACAAAGATGAAGACAACAAAATAGGTAATTCTTTATAAATCTGAAAAGGTTATTACAATATCAATGGGGACATCCCCAGTTACAGGAATAAACTGTCTTTTATACATCAAAAGGGGGAACAAACTCTTTCCCCAAAACATGGTAACCGTACCCTTAAAAATATACATTAGTTGGAATGGCACTAGTACCAGATAGACAAGATAAATGAAATTCCAAAGATGGTTCAGGGATTTGCGATTCCAGCTGCGCGGCCTCCTTTTGGCTTGGTTGTTGCTGTTCTCAAAACAACTAAACAACAGATCTATCGCGGGATGCTGAGGCCTTGATTCCTGTTCTCCAAAAGCTGCGGTCAAACATCGTTTTAGTGCTGCGAATAGGTAAAACTCCATGACTTCACTTCATTAATAAAATATTCCAATAGACATGGTAGGGGTATTTACCTCACGGTTTTAGCACAGTAAACATAGGTAAATAAGTGTAAAAAGGTAAAAAAGGTAATGGAAATGCGACAGAAAGATAGTCTGATTTGGTGCCCAACACAAGACTCAGCTTACATTCTCAGCACCAACTGAGATGAGGAAACAATCCTCAACATATATCAATCTGTCAACAAGTACGTGACCTATCAGTAGTGCAGCCCACGGGTGCACGTGCCCTGGCTCACTACATCCCGCGTGTGAACGCGACCAATGTATAATGCAACAAGCGTATGCTTCTAAGCAACTATGGTTTTGCTTTTCTTCACATGCTCAGATCCTCTGCAACCTGCAATCACTTTCTCTTCTGTCTTCCACTGTCCAAACTGACCCACAGCCAGTCACAACACATCCAAGCTCTCCAATAGCTTTCTCATTCTCCACAATGGATCAATATGAATGCTATCTCAATCATGTATAAATAACTAGTATACCATAGCAATCATGTCACTACTGAACCACAAGAGTGCTGCTCACTCCATCAACCAAATCAACCAAACTGAGCCATATCATAGAAGCCATACCAAGAATTCCCTAAGCATTCACAACATATCAAACAATAGTATCTATCAAGACAATAATGTAACCATACCAGTGTCTTAGTGATAGATCTGAGGCCATAGAATGCAGATCTGGAACCTGCCTCATCATCCAAGATCTTGGCACCAACTCAAACACAAATCTCCATGAGGTTATTTAGTCCACACTCCCTGTACACAGTCATCCCATGTGTACACTCACCCTATACACAACCAACCCATGTGTACATGCACCCTATACACAAATAGCCTGCGTGGGCATCAGAAAATAGGGTTTTCTATGAGTCCGAGAATTTTTCCGTCAAGATCTCCGACATTGCCGAAACTTTGATGCGTCCATGAGATCCTCCTCTCGCTCTCTTCCTCAGAATGGATCTTCAGTCATGCTCAAGAGATCCATACCAATAAGATACTCTCACAAGAAGCTCTCCATCAATACTCCAAAAGATATTACCAAGAAGCTCTCCATTGATCCACTAAAAGGATTCTCACCAAAATGTGCATTATACAAGAGATCCTAGCTTCTTATTTATACTTTCATATTCTAGGTCACTTAACCCATTTTTAGGTTACTTAACCCATTTCTAGGTCACTTAACCTATTTTCCTTATTTTAGGGTTAACCACTTTCCATGAATAGAAAGTTCTCC